>JAOTQR010109021.1:0-67140 GCA_025774065.1 Solanum ossicruentum | reverse complement strand
AATTTTAATATATATATATATATATATATATATATATATATATATATATATATATATATATATATATATATATGATCTTGTGAAATTCTTAATATTCATATTGAGATGGACCTCATATTATGATACAATTGATATCGAGATTGATATGATATGGAGATACTGATGATATTGATGCTTTGAGAATATTGAAATCATTGTGATGTTGACACTATTATATCATTGAAATCATGCACATTGCAACCTCTATTATTTGTACATTTGATAGGTGTGATGGCTACAACCGATGAGTAATGTAACATGTCGGTTGGAGACCAAAGTCTCTATCATTCAATGTTTGTTGAGCTCTTTGCCGACGAGCAAAGGTAATATGTCGACTGATATTGGGTATAATGTTATTGAGCAATAAACAACAGGGTACTCAGTGAAATGGAACCAACCTAGAGTAAAGCAATGAAGAACACATGTTTTCCTTAACTCCTAACTACAAACCATAGAATTACAACCCTACACTCAGAAAAGTCCAAGCGTAATATAATATAGAATTCACAATAATATAGATATACTCATCACCTGACATAATATGTCCATACACATACAAATAAATATATCCATCACTTACTCTAGTCAATGATATAATAAATATAAAATCTCATGAGCAATACAATAATAATATCAATACAGTTATAATATGAGATAGAGTAGATGCCATGAGATGTAAATAACAGGCACAACTTGTGACATCTATTCATTTGAGTATTCTATATTTAGATGTTTGTACATATGATATTAGTTCGGGAAAGGTTCTAGTATTGGTTTCGCATGCCTATTGATATTCATGCTCCAATAGTAAAATAGTCGCTATCAAGTATAAACCTAAACAGAGGCTAGGGTCGAATCCATAGGGAATATGGGGTTTGACCAAATTGATTCACCAACAATCATTTCAAGTATCAATCCACTATATTCTCTAGAATGGGGGGAGGGTATGCAAATTGGGATAAAATAACTAGAAAAACTATACTAATAATCACGAAAAGACAATCAATTGGAAGAGTAACTTGAGAATTATGTTCCCCATGATTCTCTAACTCAAATAACTCATATAACATAACCCTAATTGAGACATTGCATGTAGAGCGCTAACTTAGGTTCTTCCAGCCCTTTTGTAAAGGTGAAGGTTGAATTTCACCATGGCACTTGGTCGGCAACCATGGTATGCCAACTAACCGTTACCCATTTCTCTAATCAACCTCCTTTTGGTCTGGTTTTGTTGACTAGACAAGAATATATCAATCGAATCTTGTCACCTATTTCCATTTCCTATTCATCACTAAATCGGACGGGATCATGCCACTAGGCGGGGATTGGTGTTGGCCACCACCAAACAACAACCAAGCTGAAGTAAAATTTATTATACATGCAAATACCAAATAAAAGAAATGCAATATCTCAAGCTAGCTACTCATTGTTCCCACAACCTTAAGTTGTGGGGTTTTTCCTACTCATAGCTAGGGAAAAATCACAAACAATGAATAGAATTGACATGGTTGAGAAATTACCCAAAGAAAATGAAGAACAAAAACCACCTTGATGTTGAAATCACAAGCTGGAATAGGAATTGAATTACAAGTGATTTCAATTCCCCAAAGTGGGCTTCAAGAGTAGAACCCTAAGTATCTACACTAAACCCTGGAAAAAGCTCTCTACAATACCCTTAGAATAATCTCTACAATCTCTCCCTCCTTAAAAACCCTAACTTAAATATAACACCCCGGGAGGGTACCCAAGACGTGACTAGCACTTAGAGACTATTGCTAGCCCCCAAGCGGATCACTCAGTCTCTTTGCCATCGTTCAGCCAATTTATCAGCGAAATAGAAATGATATAATAATAATAATAATAAATATTATCCTATCAGTGGGCTCATACTATCAATCATAAGTCTATCATAAGGAAATGGAATAGATAACGAAAATATCAAATGTAAGGAATGAAGAAAAGAGGGAAAGGAACCCCCAACATTAACATCAACATCAACATCTATATCTATGAAGCCTCGATACTATACTCTGAAACGGTACCATGACAGGCCATGGCTACCAAATATCAAGTAAAAAGGACTATCCAACAATAAAAATAAATATCCTCTGAATGTTGGGGAGGACTCACCACTATCAAGAATGAAGAGCTCTGAACCTCAACGATTGGGCTGTTGAAGTCCTCGATCTATAGTATCTACATCATAAAACGATGCAATGCTGGAGGGGAATTAGTACAACGAATGTACTATATGTAAAATGGGATAAAGAAAAAGGAATCAGTTTAATCATCACCCAGTCTCACCTTATATATAAAGGACAAGACTCTATCACCTCACTAGCTATCAAGCAACAAACATTCACATCACATCGGAGTTCTATCATCATAAAACCTATCTAGGAGTTTTTTTAACTGACAACCACTACCTTTGAGCTGGTATTGATACAACGAAGTAATGTCATTGCCATATCCATCCGGTATCTTGTCATGGTAAAGGACGAGTCTGTTAGTGGATCCAAAAGTCTGTCAAGTCCCTTTTCGGGACAAAGAAAGCATCTGCTTTCATGGTCCAATCCTCTCCTACGCTGGCCACGTAGTTAATAGGTTCGAGTGGGACTCACTCTTACCCACATCGATGCTAATACTCCTCTCAGGACTCAATATGCTCATAAATCCATTAATCCATCAAGAACCCTTATCACCCAATCTCTACGGGCAAGATTATCTATCCAATCAAAGCGAATTATACCCACTCAACTCTGTCAACAATAATTTTAGCTATCATAGTCATCAACTCACTCACCTCAGGACTCAGACTCAGTCAAGCATCACTTTCAGAAATTTAAGTCTCTAGACATCCCCCTAAGTTCATTATTCACGCCTTTACAGAGAGTAATTTTATAGATCAAGTCACAATCATATAGTAATGAAAATATACAGTAAAAGTTAAACATGATGATCATCAAACTTGGATATAAAAAAAAAGTTTAAATAGTTAAAATAAGAATTCAAGATACTATCCAAGAATTTAATACTAACATTTAAGAAATTTCGAGAAAACATGATTCGTGATTTCCAACGTCTGATTTCCTTATCCTAACTCTGTATTGGCACATGGGAGATCAATCCCATGCTTTTGGGTAGTCTTTACATACCTGGGAATGAAGATTTCTTCAAGAAATTTGAAAGATTCTTGGAACCCTTACACTTTCTCTCTTCTTCTTCTCTCTGACTTAGCATTAAAACCTTGAAAAAAAGGGTTTAAAACCCTTTTCATACAAATATATGTTTAAAAACTGACCTAGGGATATAAAAATATATCGGGAAGGTTGCAATTGGCCTTCTCAATTAAAATAAAAAAAATTGCATCCCCAAGCACTAGTACGCGTGCAAAAATGCACTTTTTCACTAATTTTAAATTTTCGTCAATTTTTTGAAAAAATATAAGTGTGGTTCCGCATCCTCTTCGCATCGCAGAAGGGGCACGAAAATTGTTTTAGGCTCACTTCAGAAAAATTAATTCACTTTTTTCGTGATTAAGCGAGTTGAGTCCATTTTCTAACTCAGTTTCTCGCATTGATCGCAAATAAAGTCTCGAATTTTCCACTAAAGCATGGGAAGATACGTTTTGTGCACGATAAAGTTTAGGGGCGTTCTAGTAAATTTATAGGGTGTTACATCATCTCCCCCTTGGAATCAATCGTCCTCGAATGATGAGTAAGGGACGAATGGGGATTCGAATAACCTTAGAAGTCATCTTATTTCTCACTCGGAAACACTCGAACTCTCACTATCCATCATCTATCTATCTCTGTCCTAGACTCGGGAATGGGGTAAAATAAGGCATCAATTTAATGGAAAGGAATATTTGGAATTGATAAGAATATGAACATTTACCTTCAACATCATCAGCACTTGGCAAGAATTGATGCAGGTATTTGAGTTTCATCGCTTCCTCAGCTTCCCAAGTAGCTTCTTCAACGAATTGATTTCTCTATAAGACTTTGATGGAGGCTATCTCATTATTCCTTAGCTTGCGAACCTGTCGATCAAGAATCTAGACTGGAATTTCCTTGTATGATAAGCTATCCTTCATATCCACACTCTCCATCAGAATTTCCAAGGCTGGATCCCCCAAACACTTCTTCAACATAGAGACGTGAAACACCGGGTGAACTCCATCAAGCTCGAAAGGAAAGTCTAACTCATAGCAACCTTCCCAATCCTTCTTACAATCTTGTATGGCCCGATATAATGGGGACTCAGCTTCCCCTTCTTGCCAAATCCCATGACACCCTTAATGTGTGATACCTTCAAGTATACCCAATCATCTACCTCGAACTCCAAGTCTCTTCTTCTCACATTTGTATATGATTTCTGGTGACTCTAGGCTATGTTCAACCTTTCCCTGATGACTTTACCTTCTATATAGACTGGTGTATAAGGTCAAGCCCAATTAACTCAGCTTCACCTACCTTGAACCAGCCAATCGGGGACCTACATCTTCTCCCACATAA
This sequence comes from Solanum ossicruentum, assembly GCA_025774065.1. Taxonomy (NCBI): domain Eukaryota; kingdom Viridiplantae; phylum Streptophyta; class Magnoliopsida; order Solanales; family Solanaceae; genus Solanum; species Solanum ossicruentum. The sequence continues at coordinate 62,584 of JAOTQR010109021.1, read as the reverse complement.
TGCCTCATACGGGGCGATCTAAATGCTGGCATGATAGCTATTATTATACGTGAACTCAATCAATGGTAAATGATCATCCCTTTTTTCCTTGAAGTCAATAACACATGCCCTCAACATATCCTTCAAAGTTTGAATGGTGCGCTCTGTCTTCCCTTCTATCTACGGGTGAAAAGTAGTACTCAAATTTACCTTTGTACTCAATCCCTTCTTGAAAGATCTCCAAAAGAGAGAGCTCCTCTATTTGAGATGATAGAAAAAGGAACCCCATGCAACCTCACAATCTCTCGAATGTAAAGTTGGGCATACTCCTTAGACGTATAAGTTGTCTTCACCACCAAAAGGTGGGTTGATTTTGTCATCCTGTCCACAATCATCCATATTGAATCATGCTGCTGTCTGGATCTTGGTAAGCCGGTAATGAAATCCATGTTGATCACCTCCCATTTCCACTTCGGAATCTCAAAGTTCTAAGCTAACCCACAAGGTTTCTAATGTTGAACCATAACTTGTTGGCAATTAGGACACTTGGAAACGAATTCAGCAATGTCTTTCTTCATCCCACTCCACAATAGACTTCCCTCAAGTCTTGGTACATCTTGGTGGAGCCAGGATGAATGGAGTATCTCATACTATGAGCTTCGGCCATGATTTTCTCTCAAACACCATCAACATCAGGTACACAGAATCTCCCTTGATATCTCAATACTCCATCTCCCACTTTGGAGAAAACCATCACCTTCTGCCTATGAACCGCTTCTTTCAATTGGAGTAAGATAGGGTCTTCCTCTTGCTTTACCGTCACTTCCAACACTAAGAATGATGCATATCTATTCTGAACGTTGACCCCATCTTTGTTGTTCTTCTTAAGTTGCATACCTAATTGAGCCAATCTATGCACTTCCTTGGATAGTTCCCTCCTCCCCTCCTCCACATAGGTTGTGCTACCCGTGGAAATCCAGCTAAGAGCATCAGCAACAATGTTAGCCTTACCTAGGGTGGTAGAGAATGCTTATATCATAGTATTTGAGCAACTCCAGCCACCTACTCTACTGCAGGTTGAGCTCTTTCTGGTTGAACACGTACTGCAAGCTCTTATGATCGGTGAACACGTCTATATGCACTCTATACAAATAGCGATGCCAGATTTTAAGGGCGAACACCACTGCTACCAACTTAAGGTCATGAATCATTTAATTCTTCTCATGGAACCTAAGTTGTCTGGAAGCATAAGCTATTACCTTCCCTCTCTGCATAAGTACACAACACAATCCAATTCTGTATGCATCACAATATATCACAAAGCCACTCATCTCATCTGGCAAAGTCAACACTGGTGTTGTAGTCAATCTAGTCTTCAAATTTGAAAAAGTCCTTTCATAATCCTCAAACCACTGAAACTTAGCCTTTCTCTGACTTAATTTTTTCAAAGGGGCTGACAAAGAAGAGAAGCCTTCAACGAATCTGCAGTAGCACTCGGCCAGACCCAAGAAACTTCGTATTTTCATGGGAGAAGTGGGTCTTGGCTAGTTCTTGACCACCTCAATCTTCTAAATATCAACCCAAATACCATATCTCAAAATAACATGGCCCAAGAAAACCACTGACTTGAGCCAAAACTCACACCTGGAGAATTTCGCATGCAACTCATAATCTTTGAGTGTTTGTGAAACCACTCTAAGGTGAGTATCATGCTCTTCTTCATTCCTCGAATATACTAGGATATCATTAATAAACATGATCATGAATATGTCAAAATATGGTCTGAATACCTTGTTCATCAAGTCTATGAAAGATACAGGTCCATTTGTCAACCCAAAGGACATAACCAAGAACTCAAAATGGCCATAACAAATCCTAAAGGTTGTCTTAGCAATGTCACTTTCCCTCAGCTTCAACTAATGGTAACCCGATCTGAGATCTATCTTAGAGAAACAAGTAGCACCCTAAAGCTGATCAAAAAGATCATCTATTTTGGGAAGAGGATACTTATTCTTTATGGTCACCTTGTTCAATTGTCAGTAGTCTATACACATCCTCATAGATCCATCTTTCTTAAGCATGAATCGGACAGGAGTAATGCAAGGTGAGACACTAGGCCTTATGAAACCTTTCTCTAACAAGTCTTTCATTTGCTCTTTCAATTCTTTCAACCCTGCAGGAGCCATTCTATAGGATGGAATTGAGATAGGTTTGGTCTCGGGAAGAATATCAATCCTAAAGTCAATCTCTCTATCATGAGGGACTCCAGTAAGATCATCAGGGAAGACCTCGGGAAACTTTATCACTATCGAGACTGACTTAAAAGTAAGAGACTCAACAGCATCAGACTTCACATGCACGAGGTGGTCAATGCAACCCTCGGATATCAACTTCCTAGCTCTAAGATAGGATATGAATTTACCCTTAGGGGCAACAGAACTCCCTTTCCACTCTAAGATATGCTCATTAGGAAATTGCAATTTGACAATGTGGGTTTTACAGTCAATAGAAGCATAACAAGGATGAAGCCAATCCATGCCCATTATTACATCAAAATCAATCATCTCTAACTCTATCAAATTGACCAAAGTGTCTTTACGATAAATAGACACCTGATAGTCCCTGTAAACTCTCTCAGCTAAGATAAACTCATCAGTAGGAGTAGAGACAGAAAAGGGATCATGCAAATCCTCCGGAAAGACCCCAAACTTACTAGCAACACAAGGAGTTCAAAAGACAATGTGGTACCCGGATCAATCAATGCATAGCAATCATAAGTAAAGACACAAAGCATACCCGTGACAACATTTGTTGCAGCCTTTTGCTCCTATCAGTTACCCATAGCATAAAGGTGGTTTATCTCGCCTCCTGTACCCATAGTAGTAGCACCCTTCTGCTGATTACCTGCTGGAGGTGCTATCAAAGACTGAGCTCTACTGCTCCCCTCACCTCGCCTCCTCTTCGGACACTTATTGCTGAAATAACCAGCCTTTCCACAAGCATAACATACATCCTTGCAAACACGGCACTCACCTAGATGAAGGTTACCACACTTGCTGCAAAGTGGCTTTCCCCGTATACCCTGAGTAACACTGGCCTGAGATTGGGCACCTGGGGTCTTGCAATTCTAATGACCCTGAGATATCTGATCATAAATGATTGGTTGCGTGGGTTCACTGGCAGTAGATGGTGTGGGATGTGATGACCTCTTCTGGAAATGAGATTTATCACCTTTGTTCTGTCTCTGCAAGTCAGATTCATGTCTTGATAACTTCGCCTTTCTGCTCAAGTGCTCCCCTCTATGCCTCCTCTTATCTTCCTCAATATATTAGGCAAACACTACTAGTTTAAGATGTCCGTACCCGAAATCAGCAGGGCAGCCTTATACTCTCTTTGCACATGTCTACCCAGGCCAGACATAAACTTCCTCATCCTCTTCCTCATATCTTTCACCATCTCTGAAGCATACCTTGATAGTTTGGTGAACTTAAGGCTATACTCCTTCACAGTCACCCCTCCCTTCTTCAGATTCATGAACTCATTCACCTTCGCTTCCCTCAACTCTTGAGGAAAGAAGTGATTAAGAAAGGCAGCTTCAAACTCTTCCCATGCTATAGGTTCTACATCATCCCTTCTACTTCCTTCTCATTGAGTGTACCACACATTAGCCATGTCCTTCAGCTGGTAGGACGCAAGCTCAACTCCCTCAATCTCAATCGCATGCATGGCCCTCAAAACTTTATACATCTCATCAATAAAGTTCTGTGGGTCCTCCTCCACCTTCGACCCTATATATATAGGCAGTTTAATCCTCAAAAAGTCCCTAAGCCGGGTTGCAGCTAAGGGCTCCTGTGAGCTAGAACTAGGAGGCTGAGAACTGGGGTTATTTCCATGGGAAGCCACCAACTAAGTCAGCATAGTGATGGCTCCTCTGACTTTTGCCTTAATAGTGGGAGCTATCTAAGGCTGAGCAGGGGGTACCTAAGGGACCTCACCAGTCTTAGCGGGGCATCCCCGTCTCCTCATCTCAGTATGAACCGGAGCCTCCTGTTGGGTGTTTTGAACAATGGGAGTTGGGGCATCTCTTTGATCAATTGTTCTCTTGGGTGGAATTTTCTGTAAGCGTGAAGCGAACGAGTTAGAAGAAAAATTTTACAAGTTAAACTCTATAGCACGAACTAAAATCATAGAAGAAGGGTAACACTTCCAAATGTTTTATAGCCTCCTGCTTATGAAGTGTGATGCCTAACACACTCATAAACAAGACTCTACTAGACACGACTTCATAGACTACCTAAGACATTCAAACTTTGGGCTTTGATACCAAGTTTCTCATGCCCCGGTAGGGTTCTCTATATGGGACTGGCACTCGTAGACAATTGCTAGCCCCCATCTGAACCATTCAGTCTCTTTACCATTGTTTAGTCAATTCATCAGCGGAATAGAAATGATATAACGGTAATAAATATTATCCTATCAGTAGGCTCATACTATCAATCATCATTCTATCATAAGGAAATAGAATAAATAACGAAAATCTCAAATGTAAGGAATGATGGAATGAGGGAAAAGAACTCACAACATCAACATCAATATCTATATCTATGAAGCCTCTATACTATAGTCTTAAACGGTACCATGACAGGCCATGGTTACCAAATATCAGGTTAAAAGGACTATCCAACAATAAAAATAAATATCCTTTGAATGCGGGGGGGGGGGACTCATCATGTCAGGAATGAAGAGCTTTGAACCTCAACAATCGGGCTGCTAAAGTTCTCAGTCTATAGTATCTGCATCATACAACGATGCAACGCCAGATGGGCATTAGTACATGGAATGTACTATTTGTAAAATAGGAAAAAGAAAAAGGAAACAGTTTAATTATCACTCATCCATCACTCAGCCTCACCTCAGATATAAAGGATAAGAATCTATCACCTCACTAGATATCAAGCATCAAACATTCACATCACATCGGAGTTCTATCATCATGAAAACTATCTGGGAGTTTCAATAATCGAGAACCACTACTTATGAGCCAGTAGTGATACAATGAAGTGATTTCATTACCATAATCATCCAGTACCTTGCCAGGGTAGAGGATGAGTCTGTTAGTTGATCCAAAAGTCTGTCAAGTCCCCTTTTGGGACAAAGGAAACATCTGCTTTCACGGTCGTATCCTCTCCTACACTGGCGACGTAGTTAATGAGTTCTAGTGGGACTCACTTGTACCCAATTTGGTACTAATACTCCTCCCAGAACTCAACATGCTCATAAATCCATCAATCCATCAAGAACCCATATCACCCAACCTCTACGGGCAAGATTATCTATCCAATATAAGGGAATTGCACACATTCAACTCTATTAACAATAATTTTAGTTGTCATAGTCATCAACACACTCATCTTAGAACTCAGACTCAGTCAAGGATCACTTTTAGACATTCAAGGCTCTAGACATCCCCCTAAGTTTATTATTCACGTCTTTACAAAGAATAATTTTAAGGATCAAGTCACAATCACATAGTAATGAAAATATATAGTAAAAGTTAAGAATGATGATCATCAAAATATAATAATAAATTTTAAAGAGTTAAAACAAGAATTGAAGATACTATCCAAGAATTTAATACTAACATTCAAGAAATTTCAAGAAAACATGATTCAAGATTTTCCTACGTATTATTTCCTCATCCTAACTCTATATTGGCGCATAGGAGATCAATCTCATGCTCTTGGATAGCCTTTGTATACCTAGGAATGAAGATTTCTTCAAGAAATTTTGAAAGATTCTTGGAACCCTTACTCTTTTTCTCCTCTTCTTCTCTCTGACTTAGCATATAAACCTTGAAAACAATTGGTTTAAAACTCTTTTTGTACAAATATACGTTTTAAAACTGACATGAGGATATACGAATATATCGGGAAGGACTAAATTTTCCTTCTTAAATTAAAATAAAAAACGCATTCCCATGCAAATGCAATTTTTCGTGAATTTTTTATTTTCATCGAATTTTCAAAAAAATATAAGTGTGGTTCCACGTCCTCTCCGCATCGCAGAAGGGGCGTAGAAACCTCACTATTTTAGGCTCTCTTCAGAAAAATTAGTTCACATTTTTTCACGAATAAGCCGAGTCAAGACCATTTTTTGTCTCAATTTTTCGCACTGATTGCAAATCCAGTTTGGATTTTTCATAAGAGCTTGGAAAGATATGTTGTGTGCACGATAAAGTTTATGGGTATTCTAGTAATTTTATGGGGTGTTACATTAAACTATTTATACTACTTACAGAAAGGACCTTAAAAATAAATAAGAAAACTTTGGTTTGCAGTAGCTACGATTCGTAGGTACAACTCATATGGTGACCTACGAGTCGTAATCGAGCTTCTATAGTCAACACATAGCATTTTGGATTTAACTAGTACGATCTATACTATGAGTCATGGTCTGGTCTACAACTCGTACCCTAGGCTCGTATGGTTGAATTTCAATTTCTCATATTTTGATTTTTGGAAGTTGTTAATCATTACGGTGGTCCCCTACGACTCATAGCTTGAACTACGACTCATAGTGGGTCTCATAGGTCCTCAAATTCAACAAAGTCTGCTACTTTTCCCAAAGATTAAGCCAACTTGTTTTTCTGCAAAAACAAACACAAAACATATAACAACCATAAAAAGTCGCATTAAGAACATCCAAAATCCCATGTTTTAGGCATCAAATGTGTTGTATTTTGACAGCACATCAACACTCTTAACTTAGACAGTTGCTTGTCCTCAAGCAATGACTCGCTCTACATAGACAATAAGTAATACATGGCAATAATTCTAATGGCATATACTTCTTTCAATTTCAGCTCACATACCCAAACTAGCATTTTCAAAACCTGATTGTACGGCTACCAAGTAAACCAAGGCACATTGATACTTTTGACAATCCAATTATGACAAGTTAAGAAGTATTAACAATACACAATCACTGCAGAAGTCATATGCTAACCATGTATGCAAATGCCCTCACAGAAAAGAAGTCCCTCTGTTTCACTCACCAAGCAATCAAATAAGATTTAGGGACTGTGCAAACGTACTCACTCTTGCAAACAAGATTCATGCATAATAGCCAATACTGTAGGATTTCCCATATACTCAAACTTTGGACTGTTGATGAGTTGGATCAGGATCACTTTAGGACTTCATAGGCTTATAACGTAGGCTCATGGGGCTTTGGTAAGGTATTTTTAAGCAATTAGTGACTAAAAGCCATCCTTAAACCATGTTTTTCAACATTTTCACCTTAATAACTCAACCAATTTCACCTTGTCCTCCGTCATTCTTCACTTTAAAGCTTTTCCGGGTACTTTCTTTTCATCTTTTAGCTTGTGCCTTATTTTTGAACTCATTTTGCTATTCTTCCCATTCTAAGGCAACTTTTCTTCTTTTTCTCTCACCCGGTACATGATTTTCTATTCTTTCTTTCATTCTCAACTAATCACCTCATTTTTGCTACTATACCACAACATTAGCCACCCTCAAATTAGGCTTTTAACCTGAAGTAAAGTACACAATATTCATTCCCTAAACTAGGGCTACTTTTGGTAGCCACCCTCAACTTAGGCTTTTTGCCTCAATCAAGGTTCATATGTTCAAGGAAAGATCAGGGCTAATATCAAAGTATTTCACTAGACAAGATTATGCTAACTAGGTGCCAAGAAAGAAATAGTACATGTAAGACTCAAAAATTTGGAACAAGGGGTAAAATCTTTCATTGGGTGAGTCATTTCAGCAAAGTGGACTAATTTGAAGAACAACATCCTAAGATCCCTTCATGATCAACAAAATCTCTAGTGCAACTCAGAGTAACAAGACAAGTTTTGAATCAGTATATAATACATGAATATGATAAAATTTGCTCACACACACATGGCATTGCATACATAATCAACACACTCACAAGTCATTCTTCAAGCATCAACATATCTTCTCTTCATCAGAATAAACATTGCCAAACCAATCACATGCAAGATTGCAATAGTAACCAACAATTCCAAAAATTTTATGGGTATCCATTTTTCAACACATTTAATAAAATCATTCTAGACTATATATATGCCAAAAGTATTAATCGTCATATATCAACAAATTATCTAAATCGCCTAAATATGTCGGTTCAACATAAAAGTAAAATCATCCACAAGGAAAAAGAAACACGGCGAGAAAATCTTGGCATATCCATAACTTCCCATACCCCACCAAAAATGATATTTTGCCCTCAAAGTAGATATATTTAACAAAACCAAATAAAAACATTTCATACAAATAGTAATAAAAACCAAATTTATCCAAAAACAACAATAAAAATAGAGTATCCAAAAATAGTAGCGAGAACCAAATATCCAAAAGTAGTAAGCATGGGTGTCAAAAGTAGCAAACACATGGTGCTCAGGCATCAACATCAGTCTGGTCCTGGGTCTATCTCTCCTCCTAGTGGTCTGGGCTATAGCTGAACTCAAGATACTAGCTCCATGTAATCTCTATTGCTCCCAATCTTGTATTTGCTGCTCCGTCTGTATAGACTCTTTCATCACCTGATCAATAATCCACTCCTCTAGCTCTGCCTCCTCCTTAGTAGTTCTCTGTCGCTTCTGGGCCACCTATCCATCATCACCCTCTAGAGGCCTCCTCTTGAGAGCACTGGGCGATATTCAAATAGATCAAATAATTTCTCACCCATAGGTGCCTCCTCCGAGACTGCTTTCGGGGCTGCTAATGATGTCATCAGGTCGGCCTTGAACTTGGCCAACTCCTGTTGTATGTTAGCTAAATCTGTACGACGAGCTCCCTCAAGCCTCTTCTGGAACCTAGCCTCGACCCTAGCATCCACTGCAGCAACTTTCCAGTCCAACTCAATAGGGTGAATACCTTAGCCCTCTTCTTCGAGGCCTGAACTATCTGACGAACCCAAGGCTTGATATGATCCATCAACTTACCTAGTTGGGCCTCTGTTCTAGTCAACCTGCACAAAGCCTGAAATGTAAAAGCAGGCATAATAGGTAAGTTTGTAGAAGTAACCTGAGAAGCAAATGGCTCTAGTACAGGTGTATCTATGGAGGGCATTACCTCGGTGTTAGCTACTGGAGGTTGCTCTAGTGCAACTGGATGGAGGTAGTAGGAACTAGAGTCAACTCCTCATAGCTAGCTCGAGAAGTGATGTCTTAGGCATGGGAGGAGGAACTGCTTTCTAGAGGGCCACTGGATTCTCATCAGCCTTGATTAGGGTGGGATCTATAATGTGAAGGACCTCGACATGTGGGTCTATGTGGAGAGAGACACGCACTCTGACCTCATTGAATAATCTATGAATCAAGATTGGGAATGGCAATGAGGTATTCATCCAGAGTGCGGACTCGTGAATTTTCTCTGACATGACACGCACCCAGTCGATCTCGTAGCCAGCTAAGATATTGGCTAGTAACATGGCCCACTCAAAGGTAATGGCATTATCCGTAAATGTAGGCCTGATGCACGACTAGATAATGGCCCACCAGAATTTGGCTGGAAAGGAGAGATGGGACTTCAATATAAGCTTGGCGTAGTTGGTGACCCATGCAGGCTTGGCATCACCCTATACTATCTGGCTTGCCACCAATCTGAGGAGCTCGGTCTTTAAATCAATATTCTTCCTGATCACAACATGCCTTATCTTATCTATCTTGCTATTATACTTGGTTGTGTGTTGTGACACCCTGTAGTTAGGCCCAAACTAAACCCAACTGATGGTTTTGTCATGCCCAAAGTCTCGTTCAGCCGTACTGGCACTCGTTGCCAATAAGGCTCGAGAGAATCAACTTGTATCCCTATGCTTTCTATACATATTATATGGGATTTCTAAATTCAACATGCCTTTAAGAAAGTAAACAGTAATAACAAGCCAAAAGGAAATGCACATGGCTATGCCGTTGGGGCCACATTGTCAAAAGTATGAGACATGACTAAACATTAAGTTACATAGTCTACAAACCCTCTAGATAAGGAAAAGTATCTGATAAGGGTCAGGACAGGACCGGCCTCGACTAACTATACAATACAAAAATATAAGCTCTAGACACACAAAGCTCTGAAGAACTTGGAGCTTGGTAACAACAGTTGGATATCATGTACTCCTACTGGGGAGATCTACTAGCATCTGTACCTGCAGCATGAAATGCAAGTCCCCAGTAAGGGACGTCAGTACGAGATAATTTACTTAATATGTAACACATGAAATACTGTATATGAAGTAACAACACAAATGAAACTATGCATTAGTATAGGAGAAGACACCACCCTTAGTTATATTGTGGGATCATGTACTTTATGTTCTTTTTATTACTTTACCTTTATTGTATAATCTGTGCACAATAAGTAATATAAATAAATAGCTGATCAGCGGTAAATCTATATCGGGATGGGCCCTGGCTAGGCTTTTCCTTTCACCCCTTGGGCTACCCCCCATGATAGGATCGACCCTAGCTAGGTGATTCTTCCACCTCTTCGGTTACCACCCATCAATAAGCAATATGCTTTATCTTCCAATTACTTTTGAGATGATTCTTTAAGTGGTCATAATATTAGAATGGGAGGACTGTAGATACAATATATGACATGTAAATAATCACAAAAGATGACACCATAATGAAAGGAGTAGGTTACATAAATAATGAAATGTATAGGAGGTATAACAACACATGAATTTTATTCAGTAGAACGAACTCGTGTATCTTGGTATCCAAATATGTATCAAGGCTTGCAAATGGCTATATATGGGAGCATATGAACATGTGAAAGAGTGGAGACATGGCTTTTTGTTATGTTGGAGTAGATAAGAGCCTCTATGTACCAAGGAAGAACCTAGATTTCATGCCAAGTAACATGAAATCGAGTATCCTTACATACCTCATTGTATAACCTCGTTACTACCTTGGAGTGACGGCTTTTTCCCTCAAATATTTATCTACAATATATTAGGAAATAAGACTAGTATTAGCAGCAAAGAAGCACTACTTTGCATCCCAATATCATAAAAACTAACACCCGAGTAGCAAGCATATAATTAGCGACCCAACGGCATTCCTTCAACCTTTTCAATTATTATCGTATTTTCTAATGACTATTCTTATATATATGTCATATACATCCTTTTTTATAACCTTAACATTCTTACAATAGTTCACAAGGTACAAGACATAACAATCCTGAACAACGCATAAATAGGCAGTATTACATTCGTATTCTCGGGACATTTCGATGTCAACAGTCCTGAACCTATTTCAACTTTACCAAAACTATCCTCAACACATCTATACATAAAAACAGCCTTAAAATAGTCTCAGAATAGTACCAAAATAGTCATGAAGGATGTGAGAGAATAACCTTCTATCTATCAGCCCACAAGTTCCAATCAAAATCACACTTGAGATAGCACAATAAAACTCATTTTTAAATGAAACAAAATCAGGGTAGCAACCATAGATTAATATCTATAACTTAAGCCTTGTTAAAAACATCAACTCCTCTTTAGAATACAGAACACAAACCATAGAGAAGTTACTAAAAAAAAGGGCAAGTGTGTAGCAACTTTCTAAAAAACATGTTGTCCGACCTTTGTTCACAAGCATAACTAGCATATATTTCTTGTTTGTCATGGGATAAGTATAACAAATATATGGATCTTTCCACTTACGTTATCCTTCAAGTTTCAGGTTTCCTTCAAGAACCCTTGAGGGTTGTATTGGCTGCCTTGTGAAGTGAAGTAAAGAGAAACAAAAGAGTCTTTAGGAAAGCTGAAAATTGTTCCAAAGTGAAATGATTTAACGGGCTGTTTTTTAGCCCTTTTAAAGGGTCTCTTTGGCCGAATTTCTCTTGATCTTTTGACCATATATTAACACATATTAATAATGTAGTGATACAGAACCTTGGCCCTCACACGTGGCCCTAAATGGGTCTAAAAGTTGATGGGCCTTGGCTGCCCATTTTCCTAATTACTCTTCACTTAGTTTGGGCCTAATTAGTTAAGTGGGTTGTGATGTACTTGGGCCCTTTTATTATTCATCTTGGGCTTTAATTATTTTCCATTTATGATGGTAAAACATCAGCTAAAGTTATATTTTTAACATGGACTTTATTCATAATCGGACTTGGACAAATTCGACGTCGGGCCTCGTCTCCATTTAGCTAGCAAATTTAAGCTAAGCAAATAGGTGATTCACCTAATAGGTTCTTGAGTCATACAAGCACATCACTTCTCTCACCTATTTTAGGGCCATGATCTCTTTAATTTGACATAAAATGTGTATGCAATTGATCATCTTAAGTGTTAGACACACATATCGCCCTCTAACATGAGATTCAAGTACTTTTTAAAATGGGCGCTAATTTGACCAAATCATATCATGTTTCATTTGCATAGTACTAGTATGTAAGATGTGGGGTGATACATTGTGCCCCCTTAGGACCATTCGTCCTTGAATATTGGCACAATTGGATAGCTTAACCAAGTTTAAACCCTTACTTACACAAACATTTGACAACACACTTAATATTCAATCACACGTACCTATTAGTGTCCCAATTTTGCATGTTGGACTTCCTCTTTAGCTTCAGATAAGTGAGGGTATTTTGATTTTATCGCGTCATCGGCCTCCCATGTTATTTCTTCTGCTTGTTGGTTTCTCCAAAGTACTTTTACTGAAGCTATTTCTTTATTTCATAACTTCTTAACTTGACGAACTAGAATAGCAATAGGTACCTCTTCATATGCGAGATCTTTTGTAGGTTACATATCCTCTTCATAGGGGTCACCTATGTATTTTCGAAGCATTGAGATATGAAAAAATGGATGAACCATTGAAAGCTCTTGGGGTAGCTCTAGTTTATATGCAACCTGCCCGAACTTCTTAATAATCTTACATGGCCCAATGTAATATGGGTTCAGTTTTCTTTTATTACCAAACCTCAAAACCCCTTTCATTAGAGATACCTTTAAAAATACCCAATCCTCTACTGAGAATTCCAGTCCCCTCCTTCTAGCATCCGCATATGATTTGTGACGACTTTAGGCTGTTTCTAGCCACTGCTGTATTACCTTAACTTTTTCTATGGATTTTTGTACTAGATCTGGCCCAAGCAAGGTGGTTTCACCCACTTCAAACCATCCAATTGGCGATCTATATTTCCTTCATAAGGTGCCATCTTGATACTCGCGTGGTACCTATTATTATAAGAAAATTCAATAAGTGGCAAATGGTCCACCAACTACCTTTAAAGTCCAATGCACAAGCTCACAACATATCTTTAAGTGTCTAAATTGTGCGTTCTGCTTGACCGGCTGCTTGAGGGTGGAATGCTCTACTCATATTCACTTGTGTCCCTAATCTCCTTTGGAAGGACTTCCAAAACTTTGCAGTGAATTGAGTTCCTCGGTCAGATATAATGGAGATTGGGACTCCATGTTGCCTGACTATCTCTTTGAGGTATAGCTTGGCATACTCTTCAGCTGTATAATCACTCCTGACTGGCAAGAAGTGTGCTAACTTTATGAGTCTGTGAACTATTACCCATCTGATGTCAAACTTCTGAAATGAGCGAGGCAACCCGATAACAAAATCTATATTGATCATATCCCACTTCCATGTTGGAAGCTCTATACATTGCATGTAACCTCCAGGCTTTTGTTGTTCCACTTTCACTTATTGGCAATTTCAACATTGAGCCACAAATTCTGCAAGGTCCTTTTTCATGCCTCCCCACCAAAACATTCCCTTCAGGTCATGATACATCTTAGTTGATCCTAGATGGATGGAATATCAGGAATGATGGGCTTCTTCCATTATCATTTTCCTTAGTCCATTATTATTAGGCACACATAATCTATTTTGGCAATAAAGTACTTCATTTTGTGTAAGGTCGAAGACCTTATCGTACCCTGACTTGCCTTTTCCTTAAGCTGTCGTAGAATAGGATCCTCGAACTATTTTTCTTTCACCTCCATTACTAATGAAGACGCTGATGCATTATGTACAATAACCCCTTCCTTTGGAGTTTCAAGAAGGCGAACTCCCAAATTGGCTAGTTGAAGTAGATCCTTAGCCACTCATTGACTTAACACAGCTTGATCACCAATATTAATGATTGCCTTACGACTTAGAGCACCGGCTACCATATTTTCCTTCCCCGGATTGTATAGTATATCAACGTCATAATCCTTTATTAGCTCTAGCCATCTTCGCTATCTTAAATTTAGCTCTTTCTGCTTACAAATGTATTGCAAACTCTTATGATCTATATATATGTCAACGTGAACCCCATACAAATAGTGGCGCCATATCTTCAGAGCAAACACAACCGCTGCTAGCTTAAGATCATGTGTTGGATAATTTTTCTCATATGGTCATAGTTCTCAGATGCATAAGTAATTACCCTACCATGCTGTATCAGCACATACCCTAACCCAACTCCTGAAGCATCACAACACACTTCATACCCCTTAGTTCCTTCTGGAAATACTAGCACATGTGCAGAAGTTAGCTTATTTTTTAGCTCCTGGAAGCTCCTTTTGCATGTGTCATTCCATTAGAACTTGGTTGCCTTATGTGTCAACTTTTTTAGAGGTGCAGAAATAGAAAAAAACCTTCAACAAACCTCCTGTAATAACCTTCCAAACCTAGGAAGCTCCGAACTTCCATAGGTGTCGTTGGTGTTGGCCAATCTTTCACAGCCTCTATCTTTTGCGAATCAACCTTTATTCCCTCATCACACACAATATGAATCAAGAATTCCACTAAGTTTAGCCAAAATTCACATTTATAAAATTAAGTATACAATTGTCTATCACGAAGAACCTGTAATAGTTGTCGCAAGTGATTTGCATGGTCCTCTTTTGATCTTGAATATACCAAAATGTCATCTATAAATACTATCACGAACACATCCAAGAATGGCTTGAATACCCTATTCATCAGATCCATAAAAACTGCTGGTGCATTCGTTAGCCCAAATGACGTAACAAGAAATTCAAAGTGGCCATAGTGTGTTTTGAAAGAAGTGTTACGTATATCTTTCTCCTTCACCCTCACTTGGTGATAACCTGATCTCAAATAAATTTTTGAAAAGCATTTGGCACCCTATAACTGATCAAATAAATTATCAATCTTGGGGAGAGGGTATTTATTCTTAATTGTCACCCTATTCAATTGTCGATAGTCGATACATATTCTCAAAGTGTCATACTTTTTACGTACAAATAACGCTATTGCACCCCAAGGGGACACGCTAGGTCTTATAAAATTCTTCTCCAATAAGTCTTTTAACTGCTCTTTTAATTCACGCTATTTTGCCGAGGCCATTCTATATATAAGTATGGAAATAGGTTGAGTGCCTGGAAGTAAGTCAATACCAAAATCTACCTCTCGTTCTGGAGGTAAGCTTGGAAGTTCTTCAGGGAACACATCAACGAATTCATTCACTACTGGAACTGATTGAAGGTTTGTGATTCTACCTCCATATCCCTCACTCTAACTAAATGACATACATACATCTTAGATAGCATCTTTATGGCCTTAAAATAAGAGATAACTTTACTCTTTGGCACCCTAACATATCCTTCCCATTCAAGAACTGCCTCATTTGGAAAGTGGAAGTACACTCTCTTAGTTCGGAATCAACGGTGGCATAGCAAGAAGCTAACCAATCCATACCTATTATAACATCAAATTCCACCATTTTTAGCTCAATAAGGTCAGCTTATGTGTCACGGTCACAAACAGTTACTACACAGTCATAATAAACCCTTCTAGTTATAATAGATTCACCGGTTGGTGTGAACACTTCAAATGGATTGTTCAAATAATTTGGGTGTTCTCTTAAGCTTCCTAGAAACTAATGGAGTGATGTACGATAGTGTAGAACTAGGGTCAATTAATGCATATACATTATATGAAAAGATGGACAATGTACCTGTGACCTCATCGGGTGAAGCTTCCAAATTTTGCCGACTCCCCAGAGCATAAGTGCGATTCTGGACTTCGCTAGAGCTAGCTGCCCCTCTTACACCTCTACCACAACTCATAAGTTCTTGTTGACCCCTACTTATTGGAGGAAATGACAATGCAATAGCTGATCTAGTAGGTTGTGCTATATCACCCATACATCTCCATGGGCAATCTCTCATCATATGCCTTGGCGCACTACACCAATAACAAGAGTCTATCCCAACACGACATATAGCTGAATGACTTCTTCTACACTATTTACAAGGCTGCGTAGGGGTCATTTGCTAGCCTGCTGAATATCCCGCTATCTGGGTGCCTTGTCCTTCACTTCTTGGACCAAACTGATTTCTCCTAGACCCCTGAAGTTGTTGTGGATTACTGGCTCCAGAGTAGGAGGATGATGGCCGAGGCGGTCTATTAGAAAACTGAATCCTAAACTCACCTTGGAATGGTGTAATCTTCCCTGTAGACCTAGCCCTCTTGGATTGTTCCCTTCCTAAATGTTGTGTCCTTTTCCTTTGCCTCTGATCCTCCAATTTCTGTGCAAAAGTTTGCATTCTTGCTATATCCATGTCTTTGTTCAAGGAAGCAATGGTATAGTCTCTGAGCAAATACGTATCCAATCTATCCACATCTCAATGAACTCTATCTGCCATAGTAGCAACTACATTAGAATTAAATTGAAGGCTATACTCCCTCACACTCATATTTCTTGGTGGAGGTTCAAAAACTGATCTGCACGGGCCTCTCAGATCTCTAATGGCAAGTAATGGTCAAGAAATCCCTTTTTGAACTCCTTCTATGTAGTTGAGGGTGCATCTATACCCATAGATTGCTTCCAAGCTTCATACCACAATATAGCCACACCCTTCAACGTATGTGTCACTAACTCGATAACTTCTTTACCACTCACATGCATAACATCTAAAGTGTGTTGAATCTGATCAATAAAGTCTTGGGGATCTTCATTAGGATCTGACCTAGTG
The DNA here is from genome assembly GCA_025774065.1 of Solanum ossicruentum. NCBI lineage: Eukaryota > Viridiplantae > Streptophyta > Magnoliopsida > Solanales > Solanaceae > Solanum > Solanum ossicruentum. Next base: position 45,589 of record JAOTQR010109021.1, on the reverse strand, counting down.
AAGGATGGAGGGCCTAAATTAAGGAAGTCACATATCCTCGTGCTAGCTGCCCTATTCACACCACCTGCACCTATAACTGGACCTTTATTTCTTTGAACTTGGCCAGCAACTCTCAATAGTTGGACTGCATTTCTCAGATCCTGCACAATAGTATCGATAGGTGGTTCTAGGGGAATTTCACTACTTTCAGGGTCATTAGGAACTGCAGGAGTTGGAGATGTCTGTGACAGAGACTCATCTTGAGCCTCATTTTGTTTTCTCACCCGACTGGGTATAACAACCACCACTTCTACTTCCTTCCCTTTACCATTGTTTTTCCTAGTTTCTGGCATACTTGTTGTACAAAACAATTTAGGAGTTAGACATAATCCACCTATTACTTGGTACTATGGCACGATCTAAAGAATGAAAAAAAAGTGGCAACTCCTAAATGTCACGTAGCCTCCTACTTATAAATGTGGTGCACAACACATCGATAAACAAGACTCTACTTAGACACGGCTTTGTAGACTCGCTAGGATAACCTGGATCTGATACCACTTTTATCACGCCCAAAGTCTCGTTAAGGCAGACTAGAACCTATTGTCGATAAGTCTCGGGAGAACTAACCTATATACCTACGCTTTCTATACATATCATAAGGTATTTCTACATTCAATATGCCCTTAAGGAAGTAAACAATAATAACAAGCCAAAAGAAAATGCATATGACTAGGCCATTGGGGCCACGTTGTCAAAAGTACGAGACATGACCAAACTTTAATTTACATAGTCTACAAAGCCTCTAGATAAGGAAAAGTATCTGAGAAGGGTCAGGACAGGCCCCGCCTCGACTAACTATACAATACAAAAATATAAGTTCTAGACACACAAAGCACCGAAGCAACCTGGAGATTGGTTGCAGCAGCTGGATATCCTGTACTCCTACTAGGGAGATCTACTAGCACCTGTACCTGCAACATGAAATGCAGGTCCCCTGTAATGGACGTTAGTACGAGATAATGTATTGAATATGTAAGACAGGAAATATTGTATATTAAGTAACAACTATGCACTGGTGTAGGAGAAGAGATCACCCTTAGTTATACTATGGGATCATGTACTTTATGTTCTTTTTATTACTTTACCTTTACTGTATAGTATGTGCACAACAAGTAATACAAATGACCAGCTGATTAGTGGTAAATTTAGATTGTGATCGGCCCTGGCTAGGCTTTTCCTTTCATCCTTGGGCTACACCCTATGATAGGGTCGACCCTGGCTAGGTGATTTTTCCACCCCTCGGGTTACCACCCATCAATAAGTAATATATTTTATCTTCTAATTACTTTTGAGATGATTCTTTTGGTGGTCATAATATTGGAATGGGACGATTATAGATACAGCATATGATATGTAAATAATCACAAATGACAATACCATAATGAAATGAGTAGGTTACACAAATAATAAAATACATAGGAGGTAGAACAACACATGAACTTTATCTATTAGAACGAACTCGTGTATCTTGGTATCCAAGTATGTATGCAGGCTTGTAAGTGACTATGTATGGGAGAATATGAACATGCGAAAGAGTGGATACATGGCTTTTTGTTATGTTAGAGTTGATAAGAGCTTCTATGTACCAAGGAAGAACCTAGATTTTATGCCAAGTAATTCAAAATCGAGTAGCCTTACATACCTCGTTGTATGACCTCGTTATTACCTTGGAATAACTGCTTTTTTCATAAAATATTTATCTACAATATATTAGTAAATAAGACAAGTATTACCAGCAAAGAAACACTTCTTGGCAGCCCAATATCATAAACACTAACACCCGGGCAGCAAGTTTATAATTTGCGACCCAAAGGCATTCCTTCAACCTTTTCACTTATAATCGTATTTTCTAACAACCATTTTTATGTACATATCATATACATCTTGTTTTAGACCCTCAAAAGTCTTAAAACTGTTCACAAGGTACAAGACATAACAATCTTGAACAACACACAAATAGGCAGCATCACATTCGTATTCTTGCTATATTTCGACATCAACAACCCCGAACCTGTTTCAACTTTATCCAAACTGTCCTCAACACATATATACATAAAAATAGCTCTAAAATAGTCTCAGAATAGTACCAAAGCAGTCATTAAGGACATGAGGAAATAGCCTTCTATCCATCGGCCCACAAGTTCCAATCAAAATCACATTTAAGATAGCACAATAAAACTCATTTTTAAATGAAACAAAATTAGGGTAGCAACCTTAGATTAATATCTATAACTTAAGACATATTAATAACATCAACTCCTCTTCATAATACATCCCACAAACTACACAATAGTCACTAAAGAAAAAGGCAATTGTGCAGCAACTTTCTAAACACATGTTGTCCGACCTTTGTTCATAAGCATAGCTTGCATATATTTCTTTTTTGTCATGGGATAAGTATAACAAATACATGGATATTTCCACTTAACTTAGCCTTCAACATTAAGGTTTCCTTCAAGCACCCTATAGGGTTTGTATTAGCTGCCTTGTGAAGTGAAGTAAAGAGAAATAAATAGTCTTTGGGAAAGCTGAAAATTGTTCCAAAGTGAAATGACTTAAGGGGCTATTTTTGAGCCCTTTTAAAGGGTCTCTTTGTCCAACTTTCTCTTGCTCTTTTGACCATATATTAACACATATTAATAAGCTAGTGATGCAGCAGCTTGGACCTCAAACCTGGGCCTAAATTGGTCTCAAAGTTCATGGGTTTTGGCTGCCGATTTTCCTAATTCCTCTTCACTTAGTTTGGCTCAATTAATCAAGTGGGTTGTGATGTACTTGGGCCATTTTATTATTCATCTTGGGATTTACGTATTGTCCATTTACAATGGTAAAACACGGGCTAAATTTACACTCTTAACAAGAACTTTGTTCGTTATCAAACTTGGACAAATTCGACGCCGGGTCTCGTATCCATTTAGATAGCAAATTTAAGCTAAGCAAATTGGTGATTCACCTGTTAGCTTCTTGAGTCCTACAAGCACCTCAATTCTCTCACTTTTTTAGGGCCATGATCTCCTCAATTTGACCATAAAACTTGTATGCAATCGATCCTCTTAAGTGTTAGACGCACATATCGCCCTCTAACATGAGATTCAAGAACTTTTTAAAATGGGCTAATTTCACCAAACCATATTATGTTTCATTTGCATAGTACTAGTATTTTAATATGCGGGGTGTTACAGGTTTCTTCGGAGATATCTACCCTCTGACCACGAACTAAGACCCTGCACAACCTGGGCTGATCAATCGCCTTCTTCCCCTTGAGAAGATCTTGAAGGATGGTAACGACATATGCGATATAGAACTTTCTGACCATAAGCTGGGCATACTTCCCCAACCGCTATGATAACTACCGTAGCCAGTGTCTATTAATCTCCACCTCCAAAGAAGGAACTCGACTCAACCCTTACTCATTCAACTGGGACTTCTCATGAAACTATCTGGCAAGTTTTCCCTATCCCTTTCACTCTAATACCTTGTTATAGATTTCCTGGATGCCCTCGATCCCTCATCAATGATGATCAGGATCAACAACTGAGATAGTTGGAGCAACCAAGGATTGGGCCTCCTGTTGGGTCTATGGTGCCTCCCGAGAATCTGACTCTGTATATGTAGGAGTAATATGTGGTGAATTGTTTTCGAACTAATCTCCATCTCCCTCTTCTTCAGACTAGGAGGTGCTCTCAACAACCATAGGACTCTGGGCAGTCCTAGCCCTCGTTAGGGGCACCTATGCATTAAGGTCAATCTGGACCCTATGGACCTCCTCTGATCCCTCAGTTTGCTCTGTATCTGAGGCCTCATCAATAAACTTCCTGTGGAAAGCTCAGATAGCATTTTTGTCTTTTGAAAACATTTTACCTGAAATTCATACCACAAACCACCGATGACCAACAGAGTGTCAACACAATCGGTACACAAATAGAAAGAACAAACAGAATAAATATAAAGGGAAAAAATAACAGCAAACATCAACATTGCCCAAGCTGCAGGTTGCAGGTATGAGGCACATGTGCGACTTGTAAGGTGACCGATGAGTCGTACTGTGGCCTCGTAGTCCAAAGAAACTTGAGAAAAAATCAAACATGAAATAGGTATGAGGCACAGGTGCTACTCGTAGTGGAGGCTACGAGTCATAAGCTAGCTCGTAAAATTTTTAAATACAAGGCATGTTCACGAGACCCCAACTATGGTTCGCAGTAGACGCTATAACCCATAGGGGGGTCTCGTATGGCAAGTGTTAAGGGACCACAAGTAATTATTATTTCCTACGAGGGGACACTACAACTCGTAAGTCCGTCTATGAGTTGTAGGTAGCCCTCGTAACAGGGAACATCAGTAACCAATGGTGCCTTTAACCTCACCACACAAACCAAAATTAACAACCAAGGATTTTAAACAACAATCAAAGAAATTTTCCATTCTATATAACAGGCACAACAATATCCCCCGACCCCTAATCATGATAATTCAATTTAAAACCCAATCAAGCAACCATCAATTTCCCAACACATCTAAGAATTTCCAAAAATCATCAATCCCAAAACTCACAACTATAGCACTAACACAAAAACATATAAGTTCAAATGGATTAGATGGACAATCACGAAAAGAATTTCTCAAACAACCCTATTCAACCCAAAAGCCATACCCACAACAAAAGTTTTATCCCACCATGAATCTACCAATTAATCAACCATCACAAATTCATTTCATGCACGCGATCAACATTAAATATGGCAAGATATCATCGTCAAACACAACAAACATGAGTGATCTCACAATTAGGACAAACCTTAGGGAATTCTAACCGTCACAACCCTAATTCTCATTTCTATGCATCAACTTTCTCATGAGTACTCTTAATACTAGTTTCAAACACAGAATCATATGAGAATCCCAAAATGGGTGTGAAATTTAACCAAGAAACATATGTTTTGAGAAGATGATGGATAATTAAATGTAAAAAGAAGAAAGAGAGGCGGAAAGCCTAGGTGTTGGATGCTTTACTAGAAATTTCACTGGAAAATGATGTGGGTAAATCAAAAAGGAAGATCGGAACAGTTGGGAAATGTTTTGGGAGCAAATTTGGGGATTAGTTTGTGTTTTGGGGTCAAAATAAATTTCGACCCCTTTTTATAACAAATCAGTCCGATTTTTAAAATCACTAAGTCGGGTCTATGAGAACTACGAATCTTAGGGCTGGCTACGGCACGTAGGTCCTGGTCTCGTAGCAGACCCTAACACTTGGAAAAATTCTTAATCATACCTGGGCACTACGAACCCCACTTATAACTCGTAGCATGGACTATAAATCATAAGGTTGGCTCATAGTATATATGCCAACTTTAATCAAACATTGTTAACTCTATGAGGTATGACTATGAGTGGTAGTGTAAGCTACGGCTCGTAGGCCTGGTCGTAAAGGTTGCTTCCAATGCCATTTTCTTCCTACTTTCAGCCCTTGTTTAACACCTGCAAACCAACATCTCAAAATACACAAATCTTCAAACACCACAACTGATTCAATGTCTTCAAAATGAAAACAAAAATCAATCCACTACTTAGAAATTTAAACAATCAAAATAAACTCAAAACAATCAAAAAATATGAAGTACTAGAGTTGCCTCTTAAGAAGTGCCTTGTTTAACATTGTGGCTCGACTTAGTCATTCATGAGTAATTAGACTTCCTCATAATTTGATACTCCCTTATCACCATTTCTTGCATTTCTCCTTCGATCACCTTGCATATGTTCCAATTGTGTGGAAACAAGATCAAACTTGTCATCAAGAATTACCAATGCTTGTTGGTCCACTTTATAGTTCACCTTAATAATGTCAAACTTGATTTATTGCATCATGTCCTCCTGTGTGTCCATTCTCTTGATCAGTTTTTCAAACATTCCCTCGATATTGGAAGATTCACCCACAGTACATTGTTGGTGTGGTAGCTTGAACAAAGGGTTTTCTCTATTCTTTCTTTCTTGGCTAGAATGGTCCCCGGACGTACTAGTATGGGAATCTGGGTGCTCATGAAGTGGTTGGAACATCTGATAAATGGAAGAAAACTTATCCATATATTCAGTGACTTCAGCAAATGATTTCTTCAAAAGTGACAAACAATCCCCTCCAAATAAGCATCATCTTGAGCTTGCGGTGTAGAGTTTAGTGCTCGATAGAAGCTAGTCACTAGTTCATCACTTGGAAGACCATGATTTTGGGCCTTCTCCACCAACCCTTTATACCTTTCCCAAGTTGCACTTAACGAATCATCCAGGACTCATCAAAAGTTTACGATTTGATCCTACTGTTGGGACTTCTCATGTTTATCATAGAAACTTGCTATGAACTCTCTTTGCACCTCTCTCGAGTTAGTGCATATATCTTTAGAGAGCATAAGCCACCACTTTACTGCATCACATTGGAGGGTCATCTGAAAGACTTGAAGGGCCATTATGTCCATAGCTAGATGTCATGCCCCCATAACTTCTCTACATATATGTGATAACCTTTGTAGATGGGAGCGAAGGTCTTCAAATGGCTGACTATAGAACAGAACACTTCTTTGTGGTGATTGAAGTAAATCACTTGTGATGAAAATTTGTTCCCCAACCATTTCTTGGTATCCTGGTGAGTATCTGAATTTGGCTGGAACAAAGTGAGACCTCTATAATGTTCCTGTACAAAAAGAGCTAATAAAAACAAAAATAAAATAAAATAAAATAAAATACAAGAGAATCTAGAAATTAACACTTGAATTAACTATTAGTGAAATCAATTCAAAAACCTAGTCATATTCCCCGACAATGGTGCAATAAAATTTCACTCTCCAACAATAAAACGGTCACTATGAAGTATAAACCTAACAAGAGGATAGGGTCAAATCCAGGGTTGAATCCATAGGGAATGCGGGGTTTGACCAAATTGATTCACCAACAATCATTTCAAGTACCAATCAACTATATTCTCTAGAATGGGGGGGTTCACAAATTAAGATAAAATAACTACAAAAACTACACTAATAATCCTGAAGAGACAATCAATTTGAGGAGCAACTTAGAAATTGTGTTCCCCATGATTCGTTAACTCAAATACCTTGGATAATATAACCCTAATTGAGAAATTGCATGCAGGATAGTAACTTAGGTTCTTCCATCCCTCTTGTAAAGGTAAAGGTCGAATTTCACCATGGCGCTTTATCGGCAGCCATGGTATGCCAACTAGCAATTACCTATTGTCTCAGTCAACCTCTCCTTGGTTGGATTTGGTTAATTAGATGAGAACACATCAATCAAATCCTGTCATCAATTTTATATTCCTATTCATCACTACCTTGATTGGGATCATGACACTAGGCGGGTTTTAGTGTTGTCCACCACCAAACAACAAATAAGCTGAAGGAAAATGAATAATGCATACAAATTCCCAATTAAAGAAATGCAAATAATCTGGATTATCTCAAGATAGCTACTCATGGTTCCCACAACCCCAAGTTGTGGGGGTTCATCTACTCATAGTTAGAGCAAAATTACAAATAATGAATAGAATAAACATGGTGGAGAAACTACCCAAATAAAATGAAGAACAAAAATCACCTTGATGTTAAAATCACAAGCTTGAATAATGGAGTTGAATTATAAGTGATTTCAATTTCCCAAATTGGGTCTTCAAAGTAAAACCCTAAGTATCTACACTAAACTCTAGAAAAAGCTCTATACAATATCGTTAGAATAATCTCTATAATCTCCCCCTTCTTAAAAACTCTAAATTAAACTATTTATATTTACAAAAAGGACCTTAAAATAAATAAGAAAAGTTTGGTCGGCCGCACTTATAGTTCGTAGGTATGACTCGTAGGGTGACCTACAAGTTGTAGTTGGGCTTCCGTAGTTAGCAGTTGGCATTATGGATTTAACTGCTACGATTCATACTATGAGTCGTGGTATGTTCTATGACTCATACCCTGGATTTGTATGACTGAACTTTAATTTCTCAAATTTTGATTTTTAGAAGTTGTTAATCACTACAATCATCCCCTACGACTTGTAGCTTGGGCTATGACTCGTAATGGGTCTTATAGGTCCTCAAATACAACAAACTCTAATACTTTTCTCAAAGATTAAGCCAAGCTATATTTTTTGCAAAAACATACACAAAACACATAAAAATCATAAAAAGTTATATTAAGAACTTGCAAAATCTCTTGTTTTTGGTATCAGATGTGTTATATTTTGATAGCACATTACTATCTATCATATTGGACTGTTTATCTTCCATTTTTATCATTATGCTGAGTCGTTTAAGGTTTTGGTTGACTTGACTTGGTGTTTTAGGTGAGTGCTATCACATCTGAGTTTTGGGTCATGACATATTGTTATCTATTTACATAAGTTGATGAATTTTGGAAATTTTCCTATCTTAAACTATTATGGGTCTTTGAATCTCATTATGGATTGTTAGGATTATGGTTTATGAGATGATTTTCATAATGTTCTAACTAGGGTTTCTCAATGATTTTGGTGAATCGGCTTGAAATGGTTTCAAGTGGTAATGTTATACCTTATTCATGCAAGTTACCCTTGAATTTTATGATTTAAGTTTTTATGAATAAACCTATTATGTTTTGGGAAATACACTCATCTGATGAAGTATTTCATGTACGATGAAAAGGTTTTACTACATGTATGAAAGTTCATGAATATTATGAATGAGGAGGCCTATCAAGTATATTATGAAACTCATTGAAATCCTATGAAAACTAAGCATTATTGTAAATCCCTCTTTATGATATTTTGTTATACAAGCTTATGCATGTTGTGATTATACTCATGTTTATATGTTTCGTGGGACAAGACTTATTGAAGTCAAGAAAGAATGAATGATTGAAATGTGAGTCCTCACCTAGCTATGATTTTGAGATGATGATAGGCCACTAGTAGAGGTATATATAAGACCAAAGAGTTATCCTTATGATGATGATTAATGTTAAAATTGCTTATGAGATATGTTGGTAGGATACCTCTCCATACTAGATAACTTTGTAATTCATGCTTATTATTATTCAATGAGATTTACACTTAGCGCTGAGTGGACTTTAGAATAATTGAAGATACTCACCATAGCTAGGGAAAGAGATCGTTGTAGAATTCCCTTGTCCTATAACTATGTGTCACCATAAGAAATTGAGGTCACCACTAGTAGAGGTTGATTTCTAGACCACCCGTTAGTACAGAATTGGTTACTATCTAACTTTAGTGGATCCACTTAGGAATCTTAGAAGGTCACCTTGTCAATTGACTTCCCCATTCTTCTAGTGTAAGGGAAACATTAGGACTCCATGGTTTATATCATGAAATTTATGTTGGTTAAAGGTTTCTCTCACACGTGTTCATATCCTCCTCATGTCCCCAAGGTGTTCACTTATGATTATTTATGATGGTTCCTGCTTATTATGCCCAAAGATGTTCACTTCTACAGTAAGTGCTTTTAAAAATCATATAACTCAATATTTTATAAATTCAAATGCTTTCCTCAGATATGTTTGTGGTCTCTTGTTATTACTAATGCTATTTCTCATAAAGGTATATAACATTCTCCTCTAGTATGCATGATGTCCTTCTTTATGATTACTATTGTCTCATTCGTGGTAAGATGGTCCTTCCCCCTTCCCCTAAAAAGTAATTCATTGTCTTCCTAAAGTTATTGCAATTATATTTATGTTAATGACCTACGTTCCTTATTATTCCAAGTTTATGTGTTTTATCATGAAATCAACTAAGTGCATGTTCTTTACTTTCCACATGCCTTATATTATGTTCCATAGCTTGAGAAATGTTTTAAATGACCAAATTGTTCACTAGCTTATGAATTCATTGTATTGCGCAGGAACAACTAGTACATTCAAAGTACTAACGCATATTCTATGCCTACATGATTTAACCATGCAAGACCCGATGCTCCTCGACATCCTCCATGTGGATAGCTTTGGATCAGAAAAGATTTTGTTTGTGGTGAGTCCTCTAGTTCGAGGGCAATATCCAACTTCTATCTAGCTTGTTTATGTTATGACATTGATACTCTTATTACTTTGGTTTTGCGGGTGAGCCCGGGACATATCTTGGACCCTATCCCATCTATGACTTGTAGGTATTGTTAGATAATATGTTATGTATGACTCTCATAGTGCTTATGTATCTATGGAGACTTTTCATTAGTTCCTATCCCTTATATATTGTTTCTTGTGATAATATTATTAAGATGATGAAATTTCTAAATCCCTACTTCCTATAAAGTGCATCCCACATCCTTTTTCCTTTAAATTTACTTGATTTGATTGAATGGCGGAAATTCCTTATCCCTTATCCCCATACAGTGTGTCCTAAGTCCATAATAGGATTAGTAATAATTGTTGATGGTTGAAATACACTTCCTAACCAAATATATGCTTACTTATGATTCGAGGCTTGTTCTGGGTGCCTTGGGGTTCCCAATTCGCCATGTCGCAGCTAGGCCATAGGCTTGGGTCGTGACAATGTAGATCACCCATAGGGGGTTTAACTCTGGAGATGTGAAGCCTTTGGAGGTTAATTTGGTAAAAGATACTCAATATAAGGTGAACACAATATCCAATTTAAGCTCCTAGCAGCCTAGATTTGATAGAAAGAGTATGTAAATTTCAAATTAGGGATATGTAAATTTCAAATTAGAGATATGATGTTTCAAGCTAGTGAGTAGGTTCTTATGAAAGTGACCACATGAAAGATATTATGCAATTTGGTTAGAAGAGAAAGCTTAGTCCTCATTATATTAGCCCATTTGGGATCCTTGATTGTGTAAGACCAGTGACTTACAGGTTGTCTTTACCACCTAGATTTTCTGGAGTCCATTTGGTATGTGTTTAAGTTGAAAAAGTACCATGTGGATGGAGACTATATATCATTAAATAGGACTTAGTGTTACTAGAGAAGAATCTCCAACATGAGGAAGAGTTAATTGCATTTATTGATTGGGATATCCAAAAGTTGAGGAAAAAGGAGATTAAGTTAGTGAAGATGCAACGGAAACAACGTTAGATTGAGAAAATGACTTAGAAAAATGAGAAGGACATGAGAAAAAAGTATCCTAAGTTATTCACCAATTAGTGTACTATTCTATTCTTACCCTAGCCTAGTTTTTCTTATTTAATCACTAGAGGATGTGTGATGGGTAAATTGGTATCTGTTATAATAACTTTTCCCCAGCACTATAGATAAGTCAATTAATTCATGATTTTGACCTTTTAAATGGATAGCCAAGACAATAAGAAGCCTAAATAATTTTATGGAATCAAATCCAGGTAAGTAGAACTCTCGAAATTCATCTTGGTACAACATGTTGATTTTAGAACAGGTTAAGAGTGTGTAGCGAAATAGGGACTTGGGATGTCAATTACGATTTTTAGCTCTCCATGAAATCTATCATCACCATCATGGGATAAGTGGCCACCATGGCAAGAGAAGTCACAAGTTTAAGTCAAAAAAATTTCAAAATTATTTTTATTTCTCCCACCTCATCTTTAAAAGACCAGAAGCATCAAAGGATAGTTTCTCTTCAATTTTTCACTAGTTTAATTGTCAAAGATAAGTAAATCATTCCTCTAACTCATAATTGAGTTTTAGACTTTAGAATGTCGGGAAATTTTCATAGGAGAAGATTTTGACCTGTAATTAATCGGAAGAACGACCCTAGTCGGGGGAGATGATAAAGAAAGTGTCCAAGATTTAGAATTTTGATATACTAAGAGTATTTTAGGTCACTTTTTATGGTTGATTGTAATTCCTATTTGTTTCAGATCAAGAACAGGCTAAGACTTTGGAGAAAAGGGAAAACTCCAGTTCTTTAGAGTTTTCTAGGCTGATTACGAAATAAGTGATGGTTTTTATATTCCCGTTTATATTAGAAGACAAATAAGTTGATTTCCAAGACCAGTACCAATCCCTTGGCCAGGAAAAGGTAATCTTTCTCGATAAAGTCAGTTGATTAGGGTAAAATTGTATCCCTTAGGAACCGTACATGCTCCTTTTGATGCATACGGTTCAAAAAATTTGTGAATCAATGTATAGATTCTAGTCCTCTTTCCTTTTTCCTAGAAAGGTTCTTTCTTATTTCTAACGAAAGGGATTTTCTTTGAGTTTTCAATAAAGATGAGTTTTTACTCCTTTTTTATATTTTCCATTATAAAAAAGTTCAAAGTTATATGAAAGGGTCATTAAACTTATCGAATTATATTTGCTTGCTACATACTTTCTTAGTAATTTTACATGTATGTGAATAATGAATAATGATATGAATATAATAAATTATCATGCCTCTAGAGGATACCCTAAGTATAGTCGATACTCAGAAACCATTGATGGTTCCCATGTGAACCCCTTGGTTCAATTCACTCATTCAATCAGCGGAAGACTCGATAAAATTATGAAAATAGTTGAGTGGGCATTAAACCATCACATCAAAATAGTTTCAATATTTTCGATTTAAGAATAACCCAATGTCTCTATTTAACAAATAATAATATCTTTCAAAATCAACACTAGAAAAGATAGAAAACTCCACTCTAATTCTATCAACCATAGTCTATAAAGTCTCTATGAACTCATAAGAAGGTACTAGAACAGGCCTACGACTACCTTAAAAGAAGTACTCACCTAAAGAAAAACCAAATAATCTGATCCCTTTAAAAGCAATGAGGTCTCACCACTAGAAGGAAGGAATGAATCTTCAAAGCTTCCAACCAGGGCTAAGATTAAGTGGCTCAAGATGATCAAGGCCACTAAAGAGCTCCATAAGTTGGTGCCCCCAGAAATAACAGGTTCTATGCTTTGCATGCTCATTAGGAAATAGAGGAAACTCCAGATGTTGTGACTGGTATGTTAAAAGTCTTTGATTTTTATGTGTATGCTTTGCTTGATATAGGTGCTAATTTATCTTTTGTGACTCCTCTTTTGGCTGTTAAGTTTGGATTGAGTTTTTAAATTCTAAGGGAGCCCTTTTCGGTTTATACTCCCGTAGTTGAGTCTATTGTTGCCCAAAGAGTCTATCGGAGTTAACCTATCACTATTTCATAAAGTTCTTCAATACAATCTTATGGAACTTGAGATGTTTGATTTTGATATCATTCTCGGGATGGATTGGTTGCAAGCTTCATATGCCTCTATAGATTGTAAAACCCAAAAAGTCAAGTTCCAATTTCCAGATGAGCCTATTCTTGAATAGAAGGGTAGTGACTCCGCTATAAAAGGTCGGTTTATTTCCTATCTCAAAGCCTAAAGGATGATTTCTAAGGGGAGCATATTTCATATTGTAAGGGTTAGTCTAAATCACCTACTCTTGAATAAGTTCTGGTGGTTAATGAGTTTCTAGATGTGTTTCCCGAAGATAAGTCTAGTATTTCTCTCAAAGACAAGTATACTTTGGCATAGATCTCTTCCTGGATATTAATCCTATCTCTATTCGTCCTTATCGTATAGCATTGGCTGAGTTGAAGGAGTTGAAAGATCAATTGAACGATTTGCTAAAGAAAGACTTCATTAGACCAAGTATATTGCCATGGGTTGCTCTGGTATTATTTGTAAGAAAAAAAGATGTGAAACACCCTAAAAAGTGTCCGAAATTATGTCTCAGAAATGCCTATAGTCGTAATTTTCTTATATCTCAGAATATGCATGTGATATCTAAATTTCGACTTCATATTCTTGATCAGGGAGAAAAATTGAGTGGGAAATAGGTCTAACCTCGATTTTAGAGCAACCGTAGCGAAATTTTATTTTTCCAAGTTTGCACAAAACAGTCGCAGTCTGTGTTAGCTCCGCGATGCTGAGCTGTCGCGGAGCAGTGTATTTTATCGCCAGTTTTCTTGTTTTGTCCTAAGGCCTCGGGGTCTTTGGCCTAAGCCTTCCTATGTGTAAAAATATCTATACTTAGTCATTTTCCAACCCCATATAATTCAAGACATTCCCTTAAACCCTATAAAATACTTAGCCAAATATTTCACCCCATTTCAAGTGTCCCAAACTCACTTTTGGGTCTTAAGGAATTCATTCAAGCTTTAAGTTCTACTTGAAATCTTCATCAGGAAAATCTCCAAAGTTGAGGTACGTGGGTTTCAACCATTGGATCCTTTCACCCATGGTGCCCAATATTCTTTTTTATGTAAATTGCATATTCTCAAGTTGATTATTTATGGGTATCTACTATTATAAATTTGAATATAAACTATGTTGGGGTTTCATAAAATGTGACTGTTAGAGCATATTTTGAGTTATGAATCTATGATCTATTATGAGATTTGATAAAGGGTTTCAATGTATATTGCATGATGGTGTTACCAAGTGTTGGTGGGTTGATTTATATTAAGTTTTCTCACATGATTTCACTCTTGAATTGCATGATTTTGAACTAGTATTATATACCCACCAAGTGTTTAATAAAATGTCTGGTTTAGGATTCTTGAGTTATTAATGATCTATTTCATGGCCTATGAGTCAAATGACTTTAGGATGATGAAAGTAATGTATTTATGTGATGACTTCATGAAAAGTACCTATAGTACTGCAAGTTGACCACACCTTGTTAAGCAGGTGTTATGCCTCAACCACTATGATGAAGGGTGTTATGTCCATCTACCAGTTAAAAGGTATATACTTGACCACTATGATGGGGGGTGCTATGTTCATCTACCAGTTAAGGGGTATATACCTTGACCACTATGATGGGGGGTGTTGTGCTCATCTACCATATTGAGGCATATATACCTTGACCACTTTGATGGGAGGGGGGGTACTATGCCCATCTACCAATTGTGGGATAGATACCTCAATCACCTTCCAAGAGGGTGGTAGGCCTTCGATTCCAAGTACCAGTTGGTTGGTCTATAATGATGGTCTCTTTCTACACATGTATTATGTTCTATATAAGCATGTTTTACTTCAAACATTGATCATGCATGTCATGTTAGTAATATACTATCTCTTTCTTATAATTATGCATTTTGATTAAGTTGCCTATCTCTTGTTGCATTACATCCTACTTACTTAGTACACTCAAACGTACTAATGCATACTCTATGCCTATATGATGTTATCATATAGGAACCAAAGCCCCTCACGATCATCCACCCAGTGGCTAGTTGACTATTTTGAAGATAAGCTATTGGTGAGTTCTCAAGTTTGGGGATACTAGCTTTGCATTCTTACTTTTGCTCTTTCCTTATGTTGCACTTTGATACAAAAGGGTAAGCCTGGAAAGTGTCTTAGGCCCGGCCCAATCTATGCTACAGGTGTTGTTGGACAAGTTACGTAACTATGATTAAGCTTGACAATTTTGATGATCTATACTATTAAAGATTCCCTTAGTCCCTCTATTATTATTTTTATTCTCATATTGTAGTTTAATTGCTTCCTCAACTAAAGATGTGTAAATGATATGCTAAAAGGCTTATTTGGGGTGCCCTTTGGATTCCCATTCGTCGTGTCACGTCTTGGCCCTAGGATTGGTGAACAGATGGGTTTCTTTGGATGTGCATTGATTATAGGAAATTTTATAAGGTGTCCATCAAGAATAAATAACAGTTTCCAAGGATCAATGACTTATTTAATCAACTTTAAGGGACAACCATTTCTCAAAGATTGACCTTCATTTCGATTATCTTCAATTGAAGGTTTGGGAGTGTGACATTCCTAAAAAGGCTTTTGGAAGTAGATATGGACACTTTAAATTTGTGGTTATCTCATTTGGTCTGACTAATCCTCCAGTTGTGTTTATAGATCTTATAAACTGGACTTTCAAGCCATTTCTTGATTATTTTGTGGTTGTTTGCATTGATGATATCCTTATTTATTCCTGAAGTGGATGGGATCATATGGATCATTTGAGGTTAGTTCTTTAGACTTTGAGAGAGATGCAATTGTATGCTAAATTAAGCAAATGTGAGTTTTGGCTGGGTGAAGCAGCTTTTCTAGGTCACGTGGTATCTGGTGATGGTATTAAGCTTTTCTTGGTCAAGTAGTATCAGATATTTGAAGTTTTCTTGTGTTTGCTCATTATTATAGGAGATTTCTTGAAGGTTTCTCATCCACTGTGTCTCCATTGATTAAGTTGACTTAAAAGAAAGCAAAGTTTATATGGCCTGATGAATGTGAGAAGAGCATTCAAACTTTGAAAGAACGACTTGAATTGGCTCCTATTTTGACTCTACCAGATAGCTTAGATGGGTTTGTGCTATATTGTGAGGCTTCTCAGGTTAGGGTTTGTGGTATATTATGAGGCTTCTTAGGTTGGGCTTGTGTGCTTGTGTAACTTAGCAAGGTGATAGCTTATGCATCAAGGCAATTGAAGGTGCATGAACGGAATTACCCGACTCATAATCTTAAGCTAGCGGTTGTGGTGTTTTCTTTGAAGATTTGGAGACATTATTTGTATGGGGTTTATGTTGATGTATTCACCGATCACAAGAGTTTGCAATATGTGTTCACCCAAAAAGGATCTTAACTTGAGGCAAAGAAGGTGATTGGAACTTCTTAAAGACTATAATGTAAGTGTTCAAATATCATCCTAACAAGGCAAATGTCCTAGTTGATGCTCTTAGTAGACTATCTATGGGGAGTGTGGCTCATGGTGATGAAGGAAATAAAGAGTTGATAAAAGATGTTAACCATTTGCCTAGGTTGGGTGTTAGATTGGTTAATTCTGATGAGGGTGGTATTTATGTTCCGAATGGGGCTGAATCTTCTTTAGTTGTTCATTTCAATGCTAAATAATACTTTGACCCATCCTTGGTTTAGTTGAAGAAGCTGGTTGTGAAAAGAAGATAGAGGTTTTCTTCCAAGGGGGAGATGGTGTACTTCAATATCAAGATCGGTTGT
Source organism: Solanum ossicruentum (assembly GCA_025774065.1). Lineage (NCBI taxonomy): Eukaryota > Viridiplantae > Streptophyta > Magnoliopsida > Solanales > Solanaceae > Solanum > Solanum ossicruentum. The sequence goes on along the minus strand of JAOTQR010109021.1, from coordinate 28,645 downwards.
GTGTTTCAGATGTTGATGGTCTAAGAGCTGTGATCATGAGTAAAGCCCATAACTCTCATTATTTCATACATCCGGGATCCATCAAAATGTATTTGGATTTGAGGGAAGTGTATTCGTGGCACAACATGAAGAAAGACATAGCCAAGTTTGTATCAGAGTGTGCTACTTGTCAACAAGTAAAGGTAGAGCATCAAAGGCCTGGTGGTTTGACTCATGATATTGAGATTCCCTCTTAGAAGTTGGAAGATGTGAACATAGATTTTGTGGTTGGTTTTCCCTAAATCCCAAAGTAATTTGATTCAATTTGGGTTATTGTTGATCAGATGTCCAAATCGATTAGTTTCCTACTGATCAAGACTCCTTCAAAGCCACAGATTATTCAAGGGTGTATATCCAATAGTTGGTGATGTTGCATGGTGTGCCTAGGTCTAAAATATAGGATCGTGGAACTCAATTTACTTCTCACATTTGGAGATCATTTCAAAGATGGCTTGACACTAAGGTGAAGTTAAGTACTGCTTTCCATCCTCAAACTGATAGACAGGCTGAGAGGATGATTCAAACTTTAGAGAACATGTTGAGGCCTTGTATGTTGGAATTCAAGGGTAATTAGGATTTATATCTACCACGTATCGAGTTTTCTTACAACAATACCTTTCATGCTAGCAGTGGTAAGACACCGTTTGAAGTTTTATATGGTAAGAGGTGTAAGTCCCCGATGGGATGGTTTGAGTTAGGATAGATTGCTTTGATTTGAGCAGATTTGGTGTTGGGGGCCATGGAGAAGATGATGTTGATTAAGAGAGGTTGAAAATAGGTCAAAGTCGCCAAAAGTCTTATTCAAATGTTAGGAAGAGGGATCTTGAGTTTCTTGTTGGTGATTGAGTGTATGTGAAGGTTTCACCCATGAAGGATGTAATGAGTTTTGGTAAAAAGGGAAAATTCAGTCCCTGATATGTAAGTCCTTATAAGATTGTGGCGGATTGGGAATGTGGCCTACAAATTAGATTTACCTTCGGATTTGAGTTCCATTCATCTGGTTTTCTATGTGTCTATGTTGAGAAAATTTATTGGTGATCCTAGTTCAATTGTGCCTTTGGAAGGTGTTGAGATTGAGGAAAATATGTCTTATGCGGAAGTCCCAATCGAGATCTTGGATAGGCAAGTGAAGCGGCTTCGTAACAAGGATGTGGCTTTGGTCAAAGTGCATTGGAGGAATCAACATGTGGAGCATGCTACATGAAAGGCAGTGTTAGACATGATGAAGTGATATTTCTATCTTTTCCAATCAACTCAAGCCTAAGTTATTAGGTTCTTCCTAATACAAATGGTCCTTATTTTTTCACTCTTGTGTTTCATGACATGACATGATTTTTTTTATATGAGTTTTAATGACTTTATGATTACCAAGTGATGATATATGCATTTATTCTTTGTTTTGGGATGTGTCATGTTCAATTTCACCCATGTTCTAGCACAGCGAGGACGGATGTTCCTAAGGGGAATATGATACAAGGACCCAGAGTATGTAAGGCCTTAAAGTGTATGGAAATTTAGTTCTGAAATTTTTTTGACCAAGGTTACACCACAAGAACACCTCTATGAGTCGTGTGGCACCTCACTGGTCGTGTGGAGGAGTCTTGAGGTGGCCTTTGGCTTTGTGTGTAGACTACTTGAGCTCAAGTTAGAGTGCAATACCAAGGAATCCCTCACTGGGCCATTCACGGCTCATGTGAACCACACTGGCCATGTTGTTGCTCCTGAGAGGAGCCTTGGGCTGGAAAGCCACACTTTAACTAAGGTACTTCACACACGAACCTCTAAATACATTGTGTCATACCACACAGTTCGTGTGGTGGCCCATAAGGGTGTTAGCCTGAAAATTTTCGAAGTATGGAATCACCATCTCGAAACATGACCAGTGAAGATTTTCCGTAAGTAAGGTCACACAGATAGCCATACAGTCTGTGTGACATCACATTAGCCGTAAGGCTCCATTTTGGGACCCTTGGCAATATTTTGAAACTCATTTCATTAATGAATTTCTTGTAATTTTGATTATTCCTAAGGGTCATTTATGACTTTCTAACCTGTCCTAAACCTCTCAAAAGACCTATACTCTTCTACGTTCATTCAAATTCAATTAATACACTTAAAATATTCAAACTCTCTCATCTAAACACTCCTCTCAAATAAGCCATTAGAGATTCGCTTGGAGGTTAAGGAAGGGTCTTCTTCTTCAACCAATTTCATCTTGATTCTTCTTAATTAGATAAGGTATGAGGGACTGATTCATGGTCCCTTTCAACCATGACGACCCCAAACTCTTCTACTCTTTGATTATATGAAACTGCGCTTACTTTATACATGGGTCTTTTAGATTATTGTTTATTTGATTTAATTGAGATATGGGCTACGTTTAGTTGTTTTTTCTAAAGCGATTTAATCCCTAATATGTTGAATTTTATGAATATTATGAAGATTTTAATATGCAGTGTCCCATTAAAGATTGATTTAAGCATGGGTAATCTAAATTGTGATATAAATAAGAATTTACTTATGGGTTTACCTGAATTTCATGTTGCATTGTTGATTTAAATTTGAATATATATATTGATCATGCTATTCTCATATCATTTATGACAGTTGCATACATGAGCATTGGTCTTTATAAAGATTATGAAGTGGTTTAAACAAAATTGTGTTTATGAATATGATTTTGAAGAAAAGTATGATTATGACATGACATGTGATCACATAAATATCCATCAATTGATCTTTGAGCAACTTTGGAGGTTTACACCAATATGATATATGTGAATGAGCTATTTCTATGCATCAATATTTGAATTGAAGTATGATTTGGCTCTTTAGCCCAAGCTAGGGATGGCAATGGCGTGGGTGTGGGGCGGGTTGAGCTCAACACGCTAATTTTTTAAACCGCCCCTCCCCGCCCTGCATGGTGACTTTTTTCATTTTCAACCCGCCCCACCCCCCATAGACCCCCCTCCCCTGCTTAAATTTTAAAGTTCTTTTATTTTTTAGTTGAATTTAGTTTTTTCGCTAATTAATGTCTCAACAACTAATTAACTATTTTCATTTGATATTTTAACAATTGTTTCTTAATCGTTACTTAAAAGTTTCTAATTAATGTTTTAACAAAATTTACAGGACATGTCTAGTTTAAATTTTAGAAAAAACCTAAAATTAAAGCCAATGTCTAATATAAAAAGTTTATAGCTTTGATATTTACTAATTGCAAAATTTAATTTCTTTGAATTCCTATTTGATTTTTTAAACCCGCAACACACCCCTCCCCGCATTAGTTTTAAAAATAGCTACTTTAACCCACCCCGAACTCGCATAGCTCTAAACCCTCCCCGCCCTACATAGCTCTAAACCCGCCCCGTTGCCATCCCTAGCCCAAGTATATATGATTATGAAGGATGTTTGACTTTTTAGCCTAAGTATGCATTGAAGTGATTTGAAATGACTTGTGCCTCTTTCAAAAGCATGTATACATATGTGTATACTTGTAGGATGATGACTTTGCACCGAGCGGACAAGTGGGAGGGGGTCTATCTCCAATTGTCTAGTACCCAAGTCCCATAACTATGTTCCAAACATATATATCTGTTTATGGTAAGTCTTACTAAAATCGGAGGCCCATAAGGTATGGTTACGAATATGATGTGATGAATGAAAATCCTATCCAAAATAGGAGTGTCCATAAAGAAGGTTACTTCTGTGAAATGGGAGGCTCATAAGGAGAAGTATGGTCAACCTTTGGAAAGTAGAGCACCTTTTATTCGATATAGGGAAGACACTAGAATTTCATGTAATAGCTTGCATGGTCTAGATGTCAGTTGAGGTCTCATCCCCTCTATGTTGAAGTATTATGGCATAACATGCATCGTGGATTTCATGACACATTGATATATTACTCTTTTTTTTATATATGCTTCTTTCTGTACATGTTCCCTTGTCATCTAATATTTAATGCAGGTTTAATTAGTTCACATGCATTGCATGCCTGCATACTTAGTACATTCAAATGTACTAATGCATACTCTCTGCCTACATGATCTAACCATATAAGAACAGGAGACTACCTTCATCCACCATTTGACAGTTAGCTCGGAGTTGTGAAAGTTGTTGAGGTGAGTCCTATCATCCAAGGATAAGCCATCATCCATCTACCTATTAAGTTTCTTCTGCTCATGGTCCATTTACTTTGAGGGTTAGTCTGGGACATGTCTTGACTCCCGTCCTATTCTATGACCTAGAGGCATTGTTGGATAATATGTAAACTTTTGTATGGATTTTTTCTATGTCTTGCTATTTAGATATTATGGTTATGGCTATCTATTGAATATTGATACTTTGATTTTTTTGCTTATGATGAAATATGGAAACGTGGAAAGTCCTAAGTCTCATTCTATCCCTATAGCGTGTGTCATACCTACTCGCCCCTTAGTTATATGTGCTTAGTGCTACGTGGACCATGCTAATCGCTATCCCCGATAATATCCCCATAGCGTGAGTGATACTTTCCTGTCCCTTAGAACTATGTATTTGTTACTTTGTTATGTACTTCTGAACCGATGACGTGAATATGGATACTTTGAGGCTTGTTTGGGGACTCTCCGGTTCTCATTCGCCATGTCACTCCTAGACCCTATATCTGAGCCATGAGATAAAGAAAGAAAGAAAAAAAGAAAGAAAGAAAGAAAGAAAGAAAGAAAGAAAGAAAGAAAGAAAGAAAGAAAGAAAGGGGTGGGGCAGTGGGAGGTGAAGTGGATTTTAAAATTAATGTTAATGAAAATTCAAGTCAAAAAGTGAGAGAGAAAGAAAGAAAAAAAGAAATGAAGAAAAATTTTAAATGAAAAAAATTATAATTTAAATCAATTTACACATGTCACGTATTGAGTGGTGTGTGATACACACCAGCTTTTTAAAACTTGGGACTGGTCAAAAAATGATATAATAATGTCAATTCACAATTGTTTAGGGGGATAATAGGATGCTCATATAATTAAGGTGACTTGATAATTCGAGACAACTACGGGTATCACTTTATGTCTTTACTCTCAAATAAATAATAACTAATGGGAAAGTAGACACTAATAATGATTTTAATAACTTGAGAAATAGAATAATCTCTATGCTTAAATATGCAAAACTCAATAAAATAAGAACTAACTCAATCAGAATTCACGAAAGTTGGTTAAACTAAACTCAGTACTCAACCGAGATGAAATTTAGATGTTGAGAAAGTGAACAAACTCAATCCAATGCTATATGTAGCCTTATATACCTGAAAATTGATACTTCAATTGAAACTCTAGGAACTTTGGTGAAATATTTGCCCTGGATTTTCTACTCTCTAATCTTGCTCTCAAAGTATTCAAATTATTAATGAGAGAAATGACTAGCTGAATGCTAATAAGGGACCTAAAACAATCCCAAAATGTCAAGGCTTAATTGAAAAAAGTGATAAAAGACAAAATTATTCCTCATTTAAAATGTCAAAATATTGAGACCCATCTATGAGTCATAGATAAGTCTATAGCTCATAGGTTGGCTTATCATCAAACCTGGGGCTTTAGAGTTCTCGATTTATGACCAAGATTCTATGGGTCATAGATCCCTTCACAAGCTCATCCTACTAGTTCGTGAAAAAGATTCAGAGACTATATTTTAAGCCTGAAAATTACGAACCTGTTTCTTCGTTTCGTATTTTGGAATATGGGTCATAGACCCTGATCATGGAACATGGGTCACTTTCTTGTCTTTGAACCCCATCTACGAACCTCACTATTATCCATATAAGATTCTATAGATCGTTAAATCCATCCTTACATTGAGTTTTAAGGACTCAAGATTTTTTAGGTGTCGAAAGAAACCATGAGATGGACCTACGGTCTGTAGAACACTCTACGAATCATAGAATCCTCCATGGGATCACTGGATAGTGACCTATTTTTTCAGTTTCTTCAGAAATTTTCTAATGGCCAAATACAGTGACTTTCACGGGTGTTGCATAAATTTTACCTGCGTCAAACAGCATGCAATGATCCTATCATTAGATTTATACAAGTTGTGAATTATTGATTGTGTGCGTGATTGTGATTGTAATTATTGGATCGTTGTCATATTCTAATATATTATTGGACTGGATGTGATATTTCAATATTATTAGATTAAATGTCACATTTTGATAAATTTTTGGATCGCATAGTGTCCATTTTGGCACATTATTATATCATGTGTCATATAACACACAACATGTTTGGGTGTGGATCCCCTGAGAGGGACATTATCGATTGGTGTGATTGAGTATGATAATCGTAAAAATGGTCTATTGAGTGTGAACTTATAAACTGTTATTCTTTTCATATGTATATAGTGTACTAAGTGTGGTTACTTTTTTATATTTTGATTATTGGAATAGTCGCATGATCTTACTAGTATAGTTTGGCTATATATACTGATACTGTACTTTGTCTTTCTTTGTTGAGTACATAACATCTTCATGCAGCTATTGGTAGACCTCAACTAGGAGACTAGTGATCTATCAAATTCAAGGGTGAGACAGCTCATCAAGATCTACCATGGATTCGTCTATCATTCTAGTTCATTCATTCTCAGACATAGACACTTTAGATTAAGTAATTCTTTTTATGGTGTTTTGAGGGTTACATCCACTTATGTTGGATACTTAGAGATTTGGTACTATGACTTTTAAGTTCTAGGGAGGGTTATTTTAGCAATGTGATAGATTTTTTGTTTGTCTATAGGAAGTCAACTTGTCCTTTTATTTACACCGGCTTTCGTATCTTTTAGTGTTATTCTTTTTAGATTGGTTAATTGGATTAAAGTATTAATTCTCCCATCGAAGGGTTAGTGTGGGTGCCACTTATATCTGGACCTTATGTCATAAAAGTTATGAATTTTTCATAATTTGCATAAATGAAATGTATCAATAAATTTTATATATATATATATATATATATAGGATAATTGTATAAACATGTTAAATTTATAGAATTAGGAATTTTATGTGTCAATAAACATGATCAAAGAGTCATCTCCTAATGTTGCAGTGGAAGAAGCCTCATAAGGAATCACAAGAAAGCAGTCAAGGAGACATTCGATGCATCGCTAGAGTGCTTGCAATGGTCGGCCTTGACTGCTAAATGGAATTTAGTAGCAAAAACTTTCACACTTTTTGTACGGAGTATATAAGCAATTTTAGAAAAGACATTTTATATTATCTATTCATTCCATATCATAACAATTACACTACAGTAGTAGTACATAGAACCTTCTTCTTAGAGAACAAGTGAGCCTACGGTTTAGAAGCTTTTAGGCATCAAATTGGAGAGGAGTAGTTGGTGATAACCATTGATTTGCACTCAATCCTATTACCCATGACTTCTGCTACTATGTATGGTAATCAACCTTTAATTTCTAGCATGTGTAACTAAAACCCTAATGTTGGGGGTGTGCTTTTGATATGAATCTTTGATTTACTTAATTTATTTAGAGCTTGTGAATCCTTTTGGGGGTAGTGTTGTAAGTTATGGGATATAAGAGGTTGTTTGCTAAATATGTAGGTGTGAGTTGAGGATAACAGAAGGTGATTAGAACTCTTTAAAGATTATAATATAAGTGTGCATTATTTTCCCAGTGAGGCTAATTTCTGGTCGATGCTCTAAGTAGGGTGTTTATGGGTAGCCTAGCAAATGTTGATGATGGTGGCAAGATGTGACAACTTAGGTTGAAAGAGGTTGAGTATGGTAGTGTAGTATTCTTGATGGTTCCAAATCTTTTTTGGTTGAAGGGGTCTACTTTAAGCAAGGCCTTGATTTCGCTTAATTAGAGTTGGAGATTTTGGGAAAGATGGTAGAGTGGAGGTTGTTTCCCAAGAGGGAGATGGTGGTTTATGGTACCAAGTGGACTGTGTATGAATAAGGTTGACAATTGAGTTTCCCGGTTGTGAGTCCTTATAAAGAGTAAAGAAAGACTGATAAGGTTGTATATGAATGGGGATTGCCTAGGATAAGGGTATAGTTTGTCCAGTTCTTCATGCTTTTAAGTTGAGGAGATGTGTTGGTGATTCTAGTGCTATAGAACTCTTTGAGGTTGTGGGTGTTGTGGAGGATAAGTTAGCTTAGGAGAAAGTTCTGATAGAGATATTAGATGGATGGATGGAGAAGTTGATTGATAAGGATGTAGTGTTCGTCAAGGCCCTTTCGAAGAATCATCAAGTCGAAAGTGTCTCTCAGGGAGCCGGAGTGGGCATGGAGAAACAACATCCATATCTCTTTCATTCTATTCAAGTTTATGATAATACGTCAAGTCCCTTTTGATTTCAAGTCTTATGTTTCAGTCCCTATGTCATTTGCACGCATTCATGTTTATGTGGATAAGTTCATGATGATTTTAACACATAAGTTGAGATTATAAATAGTGCTTAAAATGTCGGTGCATTCATGTCGAGGGGCTGATTTCTTCATGATTATCCTTCTCATATGTGTTTCTTTGACATTCAGAAACAAATGTTCCCAAGGGGGAGATATTTAAACGACCCCAAAAAGTGCTCGAAAATGAGCCTCGAAAGTGCCGGAATCGTAATTTTCATATATCTCAAAATTCGTGCATTATTTCTAAATTTTGATTTCATATTCTTTATCAGGGGATCAAATTGAGTGGGAAATAGGTCTAACCCTGATTTTAGAGCACTGTAGTGAATTTCAAAATTGCAAAGTGGCGAAAAACAATGAGGTTTTCGTGCCCAAGGCGCGACGCGCTAGGGGTGCGCCTCAGTGTTAAAAATGCCCAGTTTTATTGAGTTGGTCCAAGGCTTTTAGGTCTTGGGACTAAACCTTCCCATACATGAAAATACCTATACTTAGTCATGTTTCACCTTCATATCATACTAGATATTCCCCAAAACCCTCTCAAACACTTAGACAAATACTTCACCCTAAATGCAAGTCCCTAAAACTTAATTTGTATTTTATGGATCTCAATCAAGCTTCAAGTCCTATTTCTAATCTTCTACAAGGAATCTTCAAAGTCAAGGTATGCGGATTTCAACGATTGTGTCCTTTCACCCATGGTGCTCAAGCTCCCTTTATACCTAAAATACATGTTTCTAAGTTGATTTTACGTATGGGTTTTCTATTATGAATTTGACTATGAACTATCTTGGGATTTTGTAAAAGTGTAATTGTTTTGGCATGTTTTGAGATATGAATCTTAGATCTATCTTGAGATTTGATGAAGGATTTAGAGGTATATTGTATGATGGTGTTACCAAGTATTGGTGGGATGATTTACTTCAAGATTTCTTGCATCATTTCACTCTTTAATTGCATGATTTACACTAGCATTAAAGTGTTTGATAAAATGTCTGAATTATGTATCTTGAGTTGTTGAAGGCCTAATACATGGCATATGAGTTCAATGACTTTATGATGATGAAAGGAATGTATATCTGTGGTATTTTTCTCTATAGTTTTGTGATATGACCACTTTGTTCGAGGGTGTGATGTTCATTAACCTAATTGAGGGGTTGATACCTCATTCACCTAATTGAGGGGTTGATACATCAACCTAATTGAGCGATTGATACCTTACTAACGTAATTGAGGGATTGATACCTCCATTGCCTAGGATGGAAGGTGGTAATTCGATAACCAAATTGAGGGGTGGGTACCTAAATCACCTAAGATGGGAGGTGGTAAATCCATTAGCGAAATGATGGTCTATTTCTACACTTGTAATATGTTCTATATAAGCATATCTTTACTTCAATCATCACTCATACATGCCAAATTGATAATATGTTATCCATTGCTTGTGATATTGCATTTTGCCTATGTTGTCTATCTCTTGTTGCATTGCATCCTACATACTTACTACATTCAAACATACTAACACATACTTTACACCTACATGATGTTACCAAGTAGGAACTAGGGCTCTATTTGGTCATCCTCCTCCTCCACGTGGATAGTGGTTCCTATTCAAGCTAGTTGGTGAGTTCTCCACTTCGAGGACAATGTCTACATTCTTACGCTATGTATCAAAGACTCCTTTCCTTTATGGTGTGCTTTGACTATGAGGGTGAGCCCGGTTGCTTGTCTTAGCCCTCGCTAAGTTCTATGTTAGAGGTGTTATTGGACAAGTGATGTATTACGCTTGAGCTTTGACTCATTTATGTTATTCACGTGCTTAACTCTTTCCCTTAGTCCCAATTTCCCTTGTCAATGTTTCTTATATTGTTCTATTTTTCGTATGTTGTCCTATGTTGCTTCTTCTACCAAGGATGTGTAATAATATGTTAAGAGGCTTGCTTGGGGTCTCCTTTGGATTCCCCATGTGCTATGTCATATCTAGGCCCTAGTTTGGGTCATGACATAGTGGAAATTGTCAAAGTTTTGGCGAATGGATGAGGAGCCTTGCCAGTCACAACCGGCGATGGTCATTTCATGCCTAAGTGCACTCGCTGATGTGCCCAACTGATGCATACACCGCCTTATTTGGTTGTTTATCTTGAATGACTACTGCAATTTTTGGATAAGAACTCACTTTGTGCCGAATCTTATCGGCGCATTGCATATTAAGCATAAGTATCACCTAAAGCAGTAGTAGCCACAAGCCTAAAATTTGTGCAGAAACGTGATGCTCATTTTGAGCACCAAATCATCTTGGCAACTCACCAAGTATGAAATGCGATCTAAATGACCAGCCTATTTTGAATGCCTTACATATAATTAAATGTTGTGCATGATTGTTTTCAATTATTTCTCAAAGTGTTTGGAGATCATTATGGTGCAGGAATGGGCAAACCAAAGAATCATCTCATACAGGGTATTTATGACAAGCAGGCGAATGTGATATCATGTCTATAGTCCTTAGCAATCTGAGCAGTTATGATCCATACCTTTGATTACAATACTGCCATGGATGAGGAGCATGTACTCACTAGTTAGCCCCTTCTTGATAAATGAATCCCTGAGGATTTGAGGAATCTTGAGTTGGCTATGTGAGCAATCAATCTTGGATATGCGATAATTGAAAAATTGCAAATGTGTTGCCATTTTTTGAATACAAAGCATATTGCTAATGTGTGGTTAGTAATCTTGTTTAAATACTTGTGTTGCATCATCTCGAACTTGCTGGGTTTGTCTTGTGAAGTGACTTGGTTAATTCCAAAATAGAAGAGGATATTAGGCCTTCTTTTATTTCATTAGTCCAAGTTGACCATGGTGACATCCCTTGACAGTAAACTGAATCCTCAGTGAACCCCTTTTGAGCCTTAATCCCCTTCTTTTGCAACTTCGTATCCCTGACTCACTTTTATGAAAAACAAGTCCTTTTTGTTCCTCGCCAATCCCTTCTTGAATATGAAAGTAAAGCAATGGCCAAAGGCTAAGTTTGGGGTAGGTAGTAGTAAGAAGGAAGTGTCTCTCATGAAAGAGTTGGAAAAGGAAGGGTGCGAATGAATGAAAGACATTAAGGAGTCCTAGAAAAAAATCAAAAGAAAAAGAGAAAGACAAAAAGTTTGAAAACCAAGGACCCTCCAAAAAAAGAGAGAGAGTAAAAGAGTTTTGTCCTTGAAAGAAAACACAAAAGGGAGACACTTAGGATGAGGAATCAAAAGCAAAAGAGATGTCAAGATGAGATGGATGAAAAGGGAACCAAAAGAACCTTTGTTCTTGAAAGGTACATGTAAAGTTTAAGGTGGGAAGAGCCACTACAATCATATGCTATCCTACCTAATCTTTACCCTACATTAAGGTCCTAGCAAAGTCCTTTAGGATCCTAGTCTGGAAGAAAGTCAGCTGAACTCCGATTTAGAATATGGGTTGAGGCTTACATGGTTTTTCTAAACTGGGAAACCGATAAATCAATGGCATAATCTTGAGTGTTGCAGGTCTTCTTTGGTGTGAGAGCAAATGGTGATGTTTTTCGACAGTGATTAGCAGTTACATGAGCAATTGTGAGCATAGCCATGTTTTGATTACTCCTTAGTCATCTTTTGAGGCTTCAAAGTCAAGTAAATAGTTCTTGGAAGTTCAAGAAAGGATGAAAAAGGTGAAAATGTATGTGTTGCTCTCTGTGGACCTATTTCTAAGCTCTAACCTGGATAGATTGATGTTTGATTTGCTTGAGGCAAGCAAAGGCTTAAGTTAAGGGCCTTGATTTGTCCATAGTTTGGTCTTATTTTTAGGTTTAAATTGCAAAGAGATATTGCCTTTAGTGTGCTAATAATTCCAATTGCTAACAAATATGCATGTACCATGACAGGAAATGGAGTTAAAAGTGCATAAAAGGGCAAGTCTTGGTAAATCTTGGAAAGTGAGCAAAAGTGCTGAAAGGTGGTGAAAAGCAGTGTTAGAAACATCCTCGGCAATCTGCTGAACACTCAAGGAGATCGCCTAACTATGCAGTAACCAAGTGGAGTCTGGATCGATGTCACAAAGCATATTTGGCAATACACAAAAGCGCACAAGTGATCGCTTAATGTTACAGCACCCAATGCCCAAAAACACTAATAGAAGGCTACATGAAGAATGTTTTGATACATCACTGAATTTGATAAGAGGAAAAAAAGATCCATCCCTATTGTTGCAGTGGAGGGAGCCTCATAAAGATGCATAAGCAAGTGGTCAAGTGCATATTCGGCACATCGCCGAAGTGCTCAGTAATGGTTGGCCTTGACCGCCAAATGGCATTTTGCAGCAAAATCTTTCACACTTTCTGCATCGAATATATAAGCAATTTTAGAAAGGAAATTGTACATCATCTGTTCATTCCGTATCATAATGATTACACTACAGCAATAGCACATAGAACCTTCTTCTTAGAGTACAAGGGAGGCTAGGGTTTTAAAACTTTTGGACATCATATTGGAGAGGATTAGCCGGTGATATCCACTAATTTTCAATCAATCTTGTTACCCATGACTTCTGCTATTATGTATGGTAATTAATCTTTAATTTCTAGCATTTGTGGTTAAAAGCCCCATGTTGGGAGTGTACTTTTGATATGGGTCTTTAATTTACATGTTGGGTTTGTAATGTCTTGACTTATCTGTAGTTGATTTGTATGAATTTATATATGTTCCTAAGTTTAATATATGAGTTTCAAGGTTGCAAACTTGGATTTTTGTTTTAGATGTTTGATTGTTCCATAGCTGGGATTATTAGAGTGTAGAATGGATATAAGGCTAGAAACATTATGGGATTTCAGTTGGTATCCAAATTTATGAATTCAATGTCCAAGGTAGTAGGTGTTTTTCTTGACTTCTTAGGCTAACCGTGTTCTCGGTGGTCCACGTGTAATATTGTAGCTAATTCATGTAAAACACCCATATATCATACGTTATTTTGGTTACAAACAACCTATCATATTCACTCAACATCAACTCATGCAGCCAAGTATCTAGACACATTTGATAGATTATTTCCCATATTTTCACATCCCCAATATCTTTCCTTGATAGCTGTTTAATTCGGCAATTAGAACTTGTTAGCTGAACTTTATTCTGATTATTGCAACCCCCCAGATCTTACAATTACTTGGTCTAATGAGCCACTTTCTCCTTGAACAATGATTCTCTGTGAGGTCGACCCCAACCTCTAAAGTTGGGTTATTATGCTGATGATGACCGCCCCTTATGCCTTTGCGTAGTCGAGTTGAGCGACATCCGAATTCAATTATACAAATTCCTGAAAAATCACTCAAATTGTAGACGCATTCAATAATTAACTAAAACTATAGTCAAAGTATATTATAACCATTAAATGCTTGCAATTTCGCACGATGTCTCCTCTTATATATATGGTTTATACCTCAGATTTCTTAAAGGAAAAATGATCAGAAATATGTCTCAGCTTTTGTGAAAATTGTTGTAACAATCCCAAATGTTGAACCTTTTAAACCCCACGCGCACTATTTGACAGAGCATTTCAAAGGTATATATGTATCTATGTTGACCACTTACTCGGTCAATCCTAAGTATTTGACAAACCAGCATCATTCAATTAATTAAATTAGTCAATTAATTTCATTAATTTATTTTTACAAAATAATTTATTTTTACACAACCTTTTCTCTTTCCAAAACCTTTATCTACCAAATCCAACTCATTCATAAAAAAAAAATTTCTTCGTGAAATCCCTTTCTCTATGATAATTACTGGTAGTATAGCTAAATCGTGAACATGATATAACAGTATTTGCATTCGTGAAATTTCTTTCTTTTTCACTTTATAACTTGAATATTTGTTCATTTTCTTCATGTCATCTAACCTTAAAATCAAAATTTTTATCAGAAATTATCTAGGATTTGATTACAATTGATGTTATTGTTGATTTTAAAGTCAAAAGTTTTACGATTTGTTGATAAATTAAGATTATTTACTAGTCTAATTTTTTATCTTCTAATTCTGACTAATTACGGTATATATTTGAGATGTATATGTATACAATTGTATAAATCAATTTTTTCTTTAATTTCAAATATTATGTACTGTGAATGTGACATAATTTCAAGAATGAGTGTTTTTGCATACATAACACTAAGATATTATCATTGTAGGATTTTGAATTGTAAGAATCGAAAATATGAGGGTGGGGAAATCACTTAAATTTTGATGTCGTAGGATTTGGAATAGTAAGAATTGAAAATTATCACGTGAGGGTAGAGAAATCACTTAAATGTTGATATGGATGTGATAGGATGTCTTACTTTGAATAACTAATGATATTAAAGAATTAGGGTAAAATACAAGTTGCATATTTTATGTTAGGCCACCGAGCAGTGATTTTCTATAACAAATACAAAGTGATAAGAACATTTTAGAACTTTCCCAAGACTTTCAAAATAGGGGTACTTTTCAGGTTTATGATTGTCACATGAAAATGAAGTGAAGTAGTGGATGGCCTCTCTGGTATTTTGAAATACACTCGTACCAGTGAAGAATCTTTTGGTGCTTTTAATAAGGAAAGAGACAATGGGGACCATGAAAGGGACAAAGAAGACCCTGATGGAGTGAGGGTTGATACTAATGTAAATGTTGAGTTTGAAGCAACAACTACTCAACCAACAATTTCAGCTATTGTAACTACTGAGCCTAAGATTCTTACACCTACTCAAGCTTTAGCTACTATAACTGTTGATCTTGATATTATTGCACTTGCTCAAGCTTTAGTCCAAAAAGGCTTATTTTAAGGGTGGATTCTCAGGTTCCAAGAGTAGTGGTGGTGATGGTCGCATCCATCAAAGCCAAGGATAATCTCAAGTTTCTAATCAAAGGTTTACTAATGATAAAGGGTCTTACCTTAAGGTACAACATAAGGGTGGGCCGACTAACTCCAAGTGTTCTAGCTATGGAAGAAATCATGCAAGTAGATGCTCGAGGGATTCAGGTGCTTGTTATAGGAGTGGCAACATGGGCCACAAGCTTCCTAAGTGTAAAAATATTTCAAATAGAGGTAAATATGTGGAGGTCAAGGTCAACAAGGGGTTAAGGTGGAGCTCAATGCAATAACAGATTCTATGATCTTTATGCTAGACAAGTGATGAAAGAAACTCCTGATGTGGCCACTAGTATGTTGAAGTTCTTTAACTTTAATGTGTATACATTGCTTGATTCGGATGCCAATTTATCTTTTGTAACTCCTTTCCTAGCTATTAAATTTGATATGAGTCCTAAAATCTTGTTGGAACCTTTTTCATATTGTACTCTCGTGGGTGAGCGAATAGTATCTCGAAGAGTCTATCAAAGTTGTCCTATGTTTGTATTACATAAAGTTATTTCTTGTGATCTAGTTGACCTTGAGATAGTTGATTTTGATGCTATTTTCGGGATAGATTGGTTGCATACTTCTTATACCTCTATGGATTGTAGGACTCATAACATTAAATTCCAATTTCCGAATGAGATAATTCTTTAATAGATGGGTAATGAATCAGTATTCAAAAGTCGATTTATTTCTTATCTCAAAGCCCAAAAATTGACTGCAAAGGGGTGTATCTACCATATAGTAAGGGTAAGGGATGTCGATTCTAAGTCTCCTAGTCCTGAGTTTGTTTTGATTGTGAATGAATTTCTTGATGTCTTTCCTAAAGATTTACTCTCTATTCCTCCCGAAAGAGAAGTGGACATTAGCATAGATCTTCTTTTCAATACCCAACCTATCTCAATTCTTTCTTATTGAATGGCCATGATTGAAACTAAAAGAGTTGAAGGATCAATTGAAGGACTTGTTGGAAAAGGGTTTCATCAGGATAAGCACTTCACCGTAGGGTGCTTCTATTTTGTTTCTGAGAAAGAAAAATGGATCGCTTCAAGTGTGTATAGACTATTGAAAAGTGAACAAGGTGACTATAGAAAATAAGTATCTACTATCCAGGCTAGATAATTTATTTAATTAGTTACAAGGGGCTACTCATTTCTCCAAAATTGATATCTATTTTGTCTATCATCAATTGAGGGTAAGGGAGTGTGACATTTCCTAGACAGCTTTTTGGACAAGGTATGGTCACTTTGAATTTATGGTGATATCTTTTAGGCTGAAGAATGCTTCAACTATATTCATGGGCCTCACGAATCAGGTGTTCAAGCCCTACTTTGATACTTTGTGGTGGTCTTCATAGATGATATTCTGCTTTACTCTCGTAGTGGGGAAAAGCATATGGATCATTTGAGGGTGATACTTTAAAACTTGAAAGATAATCACTTATTTGTAAAATTCAACAAGTGTAAGTTTTGGTTGAAAAGGTAGTTTTCCTTGGCCATGTTGTGTCAGGTGATAGTATTAAGCTTGATCCAAAAAGATCGCGGTGGTGAGGGATTGGCCAAAACCATTATCCCCTTCAGATATTAGGAGTTTCTTGGGTTTGGCTGGTATTACCGAAGATTTGTTAAGGGATTCTCATATATTTCCACACCTTTACCAAGTTGACCCAAAAGAAGACAAATTTTCAATGGTCATATGAATATGAGAAGAGTTTTCAGATTTGGAAGGATTGAAAATGCCCAAATTACACCTCCCATAAGAAGTGTAAGTGGTCTATGCCAAATATAGAACCTAACCAAGATTAGGGTCAATCACATATAGAATATGGTTCAGAGTTAGATCAACTGATGTGAATTCGAATTGTTAACAGACTTATTTTAAGGAGGAAGTTTATAATTAAACAAAATGGTAAATAGAACCTACAGTATAATCAATTTGTATGCAAGTATTACAAAATCAACAAAGGAATACGACTAGGGTATTGTATTCCCTAGCAATTTGTAATGCAGTATAACCTTATAGTAGCAATCTTTTCTAGTGTGTAATATGCAAAACTAGTAAGTTAGATTCTCCTAACTCTTACATCTAGAAAATAGATGAATCTCACCACGTGACTTGGTCAATCTACAGGCGTATGCATTACTCACCCTTACCATGGTCCCAGATTTAGCCATCCCTAGGTTCATTTAGGCAAATTACATAAGTGTAATCACATCAAATCTCTGTTATTTATTCTTATTCCCTTTGTTACCCCTTTGGTCTTCCAAGTAAGAATAAGGTGAGTTCTTACATTGTCCACCATTAAAATTAAACCAAAATAAAGAGATAAATAATACATGCAATCACACTATTTAAAGATTACTAATTATTCAGTTTTACTTTATTAATTTTCATGGTTCTCACAGCACTAGTTGTGGGTTTTAGATACTCATTAAATGTATTATGATTGATGAAAATTGATATACGCATAATTACAAAGATAGAATGAAAAATAGAAGAATGAAAATCCAAAAACTTCACTTGAAATTTAATGTCGAGCACATCTAAAAATCATGAACAAACTCGAAAATAATATATTACAATATTACTTTGAGTTCTAAAACAAAGGAAGTGTGTAACGTAATCAGGAAAGACTAAAAAGCTCTATATATAAACATGAAAAACTACTCTGAGTTGAGCTAGGATAACTAGATTTGGCATGTTTATGAGTCATTTTACAAATCGTTTGCTTTAAGGCTCATGGTGTTTATCATAGTCTAAATTGTTTAAATTCAGGTTCCTTTCTATGAAACTTAATCTATGGCTTATGCTCCAGATTATGAGTTATAGTATCCTCTCATAGATTGTACTGGTGAATTTCAGCATCTACATTCATGAACCCATTTTACGAGTCCTATTCGGGACCACGGATCATACAATGTCCTCGTAGTTTCCACCTTTTTCCATTGCATTGTACATCATATCCATGAGCACCATCTATGGTTCGTGAATCAAGACACAACTCATAGATAGGCTTGTAAAACCTCAAAATTAGCACAAACCCGCAGCATTTAGCCAAAAATACAATGAATATATTTTTTTGCAAAAATAAACACAAATGAACGTCAATCTACTAAAATTAGTGAGGGAACACAAAAATTCTCTTTTAAAAGGATAAAAAAAATATTATATTTTTGCAGCACATCAAGGATCTTCTTACCTTGCCTCCTATATTAACATTACCGAAAGTTTTGGATAGATTTGTGGTATATTGTGATGTATTCCTATTGCTTTGGATTGTGTTTAATACAAAATGGTATTTTCTTAGAGACAACTAAAGGTGCATGAATAAATTATATAACCCATGATTTTGAATTAGCAGTTGTGGTATTTGCTTCAAAGATTTGACGTCATTATCTTTATGGGGTGCATGTTAATGTATTTACCAACCACAAGAGTTTGCAATACGTGTTCAGCCAAAGAGATCTAAATTTGAAACAAAGGAGATGGCTTGAGCAGCTTAAGAACTAAGATATAAGTGTGCAATATCTTTTGGGTAAGGTAATCATTATGGTTGATGCTCTTGGTAGGCTGTATATGGGTAGTATGACTGATGTGGATGAGGCCAAAAGCGAGTTGGTAAAGGATGTGCTCCATTTGTCATGTTTGTGAGTTCGGCTAAGTGACTCCAATAAGGGTCATATCTATGTGCAAAATAGGGATGAATCATCGATAGTAGTTGATGTCAAGGCTAAACAAGACCTAGACCCAATATTAGTTAATTTGAAGGAATCGGTTTTCAGAATGAAGATAGAGGTTTTCTCCTATAAGAAAGATGGTGTGCTTTGCTACTAAGGCTGGCTATGTGTTCCGAATACGATGACCTAGGAGAATTGGTTTTGAAAGAGGCCTATAACTTCCATATAAATTTCAAATCCACCAAAATGTATCAAGACTTGAAGGAATTATACTGGTGGAATATAATGAAGAAGGACGTAGCTAAATTTATAGTAGAATTCCCTAATTATCAATAGGTGAAGGTGGAACATCAAAGGTCAGGTCGCCTAGCCCAAGATATAGAAATTCCTACTTGGAAGTGGGAAGATGTGAATATGGACTTTGTGACAAGTTTGCCCTGTACTCAGATGCAATATGACTCGATTTGGGTAATTATGGATAGAATGATCAAGTCAGCTAATTTTATACCAACCAAGGCTACTTTTAGTGCTCAGGATATGCTAAGTTGTACATTTGGATGTTGGTGAGTTATCATATGCTACCATTTTTCTATCATGTCAAATCATGGTACCCAATCACATCTTATTTTTGGGAGTCATTTTAGATGAAACTTGACACTAAGGTGAAGTTGAGTATCGTTTTGCATCCTCATATCAATGAGCAAGCTAAAAGGACAATTTAGACCCTAGAAGACATGTTAAAGGCTAGTGTATTAAAATTTCAGGATAACTGGAATGATCATCTGTTGCTCTTTGAGTTCTCTTACAATAGAAATTTCATGTCAGCATTGAAATGGCACTATTTAAAGCTTTGTACGGAAGGAGATTTTGGACCCCGATAGGTGAGTATGAAATTGCTAAAATAGCCTCGATCGGTCCTAATTTGGTGTTAGATGCTACAACAAAGATGAATTTCATAAGTGAGAAATTGAAAATAGCTCATAGTCATTAAAATTCGTATTTCGCTATTAGGAGAAGAGGCCATGAGTTCCACGTAAGAGATGGGGTGTATATGAATGCTTCACCCATGAAGGGTGTGATGCAATTTGGTAAAAAGAGAAAATTGAGTCCCCGTGTATAGTACCTTATGAGGTGTTAGAGCAGATTGGTAAGGTGTCTTATCAATTGGTTTTTCCTTCAGAAATGGCTATGGTTTCACTTGGTGTTTCATATGTTCATGTTGAGAAAGTTCATTGGTGATCCAAGTTCTACTGTGCATTTGGAGTATGTCGAAGTTTAGGGAACTTGACCTATGAAGAAGTCTCTATTGAGTTTTTGGATCAACAAGTGAAGAGGCTACATAACAAAGAATTTGCATTAATTAAAGTCTTTTAGAGGAATCAACATGTTGAAATTGCTACATAGGAAGCAGAAGTGGATATGATTCGACGATACCCTTATCTTTTTAATTCTACCCAAGCCTAAGGTAATAGGTTCTTCAGGCTAAAATGGTGTGAATTCTTTCATTTCTACATTTTCTTGTCAGAAAACGTATGCAATCTCATGAAACTGGTTTAAAATGTTGTTGATTGCGAAGTCTTGAAGGTTTTATGATTTTTGATATTAAACTTGCTTTTGCACTCACGTTGGGCCGTTTATGTTCATTATTCAAGCTATCTCTCACCTCATTTGAGTTCGAATGATCCCAAGGGGGAGATGATGCAAGGCTCCGAGCTTTGAAAGTCAGAATTAAAACTCTAGAAATAAAAGTTTCTAAAAAATTGAACCCTTGCCCACCAAAGAAGCAACCACAGACAGTGATATGCACCATGCCACGTGGTGGGCATTTGTGGTTGGTGCTTTGGAGGAGTAAGGAGCCTTCCTTGTAGAGGGAACATCCAAGAGACCCTTCACGGGTCGTGGTGCCTATCAATCCTCATGAAGAAGTCCGTAGTGGGGGCAGCTCCCATAAACCGACTTCCCCTTGCATAGCCCATGCTCCCATATTGTGTCATGCCTTGCCTAAGCCTCTTTCCATGTTATGCCCTACCCTCCATGACTCGGTGTCATCCAGTGCACCCAAAGCCCTAGTCTTGGGGATCCATTCTTTTTTAACTTGGGGTAGTTTGGTAAAAGAATCATTCGTAAATATATTTTTCAAATTTTTTGGACTTTTATATCCCTCATTTTATTCTTCAAACCTCACTAAGTCTTCTGGAACACTTTTACTTTTCCAAATTCAAGACCTCACCACCCACACTTCTCTCTCAAGTCTCTTCTCAACTTAAAGCTTAGGAATCTGTTGAAGGACCTCAACTTCAAGCTCAATCATTTCAAACAATCAAATAAAGTACCTAAGGGTATGCGTCTCAACCCCTGACCATCAATAGGGATAGATCATCTTGGAAAGGTTTGTTCCCTATACTAAAAAGGCATGCATTTTTTACTCATAGGCTAATTTTACCCATGAAGCCAAACGAATTCCATCTCTTCTACTCAACATCAATACATGACTATTATGGACTTTCATGCATGAACATCTTACTTAAATTATCTTCTAAATAGTGTTATTATGCTTATATATGAACATTTAAGCTTCCATCATAGGAAATTGAATGAACTTCATGATACTACATTTTAAGCTTATTGAGTTTATGCAATCTATGCATGGGTACTTTCAATTTGTGTTCAAATAATCTTAAACAATTGAGATAAGCTTGAATCTATTAAATTGCATAGTTTTAAGCTTACATTTCATGAAACCATAATCATGCATTAAGTTCACTCAAGTATGACTATGTTACTATAAGATTTTAAGTATGAATATGATTATGCAAGTACAAGCTCTCAAGTATGAAAGTGATTATGGCATGAAAATAATCAAGGATGTAGGTACACCATCACGAGTAAGTATTGTGTATTGATAAGGATAGGTACAATCTTTCCTTGGCACAAGACACGAAATGATCTTATCAAAGCATGCAACTATGTATTTGAAACTATGATTAAGCTTATGAATCTATGGATGTAGTTTTACAACATCCATAGATAGTAGCTATGTTTCCATTACACTCTTACAGACAAATGTAACATTGTGTAGATGACTATGTGGATTCTCTCATGCTAGGCCCGTGAACAACCCACAGTTCTGCAGCATCTGAAGCAACCCACTCAAAATCATGAACTTTGTGTCAGCTTGTAGTAGTGGTAACACAATAGCTCTAGTAACCTCAATGGCCATAGGGTTCAACCAATATTGATTCCACTGACAAGCATCGGCGTTGAAGTCCTATGCTTGTCGAACAATATCCTCAAGAGGAGGTGGGTTATCATTATTTGCATTCTCATTCTCATTTCGATTCAGAGCTGCATTCGTCGCATTATTTGCATTGTCATGGGCCATTCCTCTCAGTATTCTTTGGATCTCTAGGTCATACGGAGCCAAGGGTATGCCTCAACTTTGCATGTTGGGCATACACTACACCTATACCCTGAAAGAAAACAAAAAAATGTAAAATGAGAAAAATAAGGATTAATTCTCAAATTACTTGAATTAGATAAGTCTAGCCGTATTCCTCGGCAACGACACCAAAATCTTGATGTCGATCAAGCTACACCTCCTTTTTAAGGCTAAAGCGGTTGTTGTCAAGATATAGAACCTAACTAAGGTGAGGGTCACACCCAAGGGAGTATGATAGACTTAGAAGAATTCAATTGCAATTTGAGTTGATTAACCAACTTATCTCCCTGAAAGCGGGAGGTTTATAATAACTAGAAAAAAATAACTTTAACCTAAGGCAAGTGTTAAACAAATATGGAGAAGAACTAGGGTATTGTGTTCCCCATAATTTTCTAACTCAGCATTACCAGATAATTAAAATATTTTAGTGTGTAGCATGCAGAATGGTAAGTTAAGTACACCAAACCCTTTGATCCAAGCGAGAGGCGAATTTCAGTATGTGATTTAGTCCATCCCGATAGTGTGACATTACTAATCCTTACCTATTGTACCCGTACAACTTCCCCTTGGCTCAGTTCGGTTGATTAGATGAGAAACATCGATCGAATCCTGTTAATTAATCTCTTTTCTTATTCATTACTACCTTGATTCAGTCAGTGCCACTAGACGAGTTTTAATGATAGCCACTACTAGAAAGTATTTGATACGAAGAGAATTAATACTACAAGAAAGAAGGGATTTTCCAATAATATTTTTTGTTGCTATATATTAGATATTGTTGCAAAAAGCACTTTTGGCAACAATAAAAGAATTGTTGCATATTGTTGCAATAAACGCCAATACGAAAAGTTTTTGCAACAACAAAGGACATTGATGCCAAAAGTTGACGTACCGCAATAAAAAAAATTATTGCCTTACATTCATATAGTTGTGACTTATGATATTTTTCGTAATAAAATCTAATGTTGCAATAAGTTAACTTTTTCACCAACAATATCAGTTGTTGCAAAAACTTGGCAAAAAGTCAGCTAGTAATTTGTCAGAAAGACTTTTAGCAACAAGGATTGTTTTGTTGCAATAAATTGCAGATTTATAATACTTCTTTAGCAGCAATTTTTCTGAGTAGTTGCTAGATACATGATGCACATTTTGTTTAAAATGCTAAATAAATATTTAAATTAAGAATTAAAACTTGCAAAGGTCAATACATAAGATTGATGTTCCAAAAAATTAAATACTTCTACATATTTGTGCAATTAAAAGAAAAAATAATTGTTAAGCAAGGTCATTAATTAAATTGTATTCCTACTAATAATTTCTGAGTAATCTTCTTCCAATAGTACTTGTAGTGAAACAGTAGTACTATATTAAGCCTGTGTTATCCTGCAAAAAAAAAAAAAATACAATAATTATATTCTGACAAAGTAAATATTAAATACATAAATACAAATTTACAACATAGATAGAATCACGTGATAATAAACTCTACTTAGTATTTCCGAACTCATCATTTGTTCTCCCGGTAAATCTCCTTATTTTATTTGCACTTACGAAAAAATCGAAATAATAATATCTTCATGAAAAAATGATACTACTTTTCACACGCTTTTCATTTGTAGTGTTGCTAAAATTTTATTTTACTTGAGGATTAATTTCCTTTCAAAGAAGTTAAAACATATCGTAAACATTAAATAGGAACCTTCTATAGGGATATTCAGAAGTTACTACCTTAGCACAATTAGCAAAAAAAAATTAAAAAAATTCTAGATTATCAAAGTAGGTGAATTCTTGTATACTTGATCAAATGATGGGCAACGCAAACTTGACATGAACAAACTGAAGTGACAATTTCCAGGGAAAAAATGTGATTTCCCGCAGTTAATGTTCATGTCAAGTGCCAAAATTGATATTGTTGGTGTTGCTACGGGAGGGCCATGTGAATATCTCCATTCCCCGCATGCTCTCAATACTATCACTTCACTTTATATTAAATATAAAATTTACGTTAAGCAAGAGACATTTAGGCAACATACCTCACTTGATTTCTTCTTTTCTAGCTCTGTGATTTTTGCCTCAAGTGATGTTTTTTCACTCAAAATCTTCATTTTTGTTTCTTCTGCAGTACGTAACATAGTACGAGCTTGCAACTCTTCATAGATCTTGTCGAAGACCTGCAAATAAAGTCACATGAGTTTGTGTTTTGTAGATACTAATCTGGAAAAAAAAAATAATAAAGACCACACTCAAGTTTATCTTCTCCACTCCATACTCGCCAACCCTACAAAAATTCACAGCAAACCTTTGAGAAAAAATGAAAACCCATGAAGAGTAGTGAAGGATTGAACAACTTTGAAGAAAATAAAAAAATTGGGCAAGTGTTAGGTGTGAGGGAAAAAGAATCAAAATAGGAATCTGTTTTTTTTTTTCAGAGTATAACTCAAAGCTGCTCGAGTCTAGTAACTACATCACCAAAAGACGAGCTGTCAAACTCTTGGCGATATATTGCTGGACTGCTAAAATTCTACTGTAATGACACGTTATGTTAGTTCAAGAGACAACTTGAGGATTCTCATGAATCTGCTCAGGGAGTCAAGCAAGAGTATCCAGATAGAAGCATTTCATGTCTTCATATATCTCATAGCATCAGTACAGATGGCTAAGTTTGAAGCAAAAGCTGGGGCATATTGCAGTTTTATCGATTATTGAGCATTGTCGATGTTTTCATATATCTCATAGTTTTATCTTCCGTTAAGTCGATTTCTGTTTGATTGTATACTACTTATACCTAGATGTAATTACAGGTACTCAATGTGGAAATGTCTATTGGAAAAGTGGGATTTCTTGGGAGAAGAATTAGAAGCTTTGGTGTTTGACACACATTGAAATTCTAAGGTTTTATTCAGAAACCTACTTATTCACTTCTATACTAACTACCTACCTAGAAGAAATCCCTGGAGCTTTACCAATAACACCAGCAAAACAGTCCATATCTTGGCCAAATCTTCTGTCTGACCCTTGGCCACCCCCGCAAGAAACACAAATGGCCAAGCTTCTTAGACCTGAATAGTATTCTCCTTTTCTTCCCTCTTAAGAGGTGAAACTGGTAATGTCCCTTCATCCTCACCATACCCTTTATTCCCAACTAATATCCTGATCACCTTTTCACAACTACCCTTCTACAAACTCTTGAAACCCTTATCATTCTTAGTCAACACATCCCAGAAAAAGTCTTCCATCACACTCTCATAATTTGGCATCATGACAGACCAAACTAACTAATATCCAGGGTCGGCGCACCAGCCAGCAGGTGTCAATCCTATCCTTGCCTTAAAGCATTTAAATATATTAAAAACATTTCATTTCACAAATATACACCATGCACAGAAACACGAAGTTCACACAAGCTGCTGCTTCAATGTGGTACAGAGTGCACACATGAACTTAGATTCGGCTTCGTACTTGAGAATTACACTCGTCAGCAAGAAAATTATGATTTAGCTCCTCTAAAGGAGAAACTAAATATCTCTTGAGAAGGTAAGGATTCTTGTTTTTAAACTTTTTCCAATTGGAAACTTTTTCGAATTATCAACTTTTGGTGACTTATCACAACTCAAAAGAGATACACCTTTTAAATTTGTCCAATCATGTTCCAGTAAAGGCTTGAGATTAGTTTTATTATAACTTGTTGGATATCATCTTATGTACACTCACACACCACAGATATCAAACAAAAAAGATTTTTTTCCCAAATCCTAACTGCCCCTAAATTCTCTATTTTTTTCCTCATATAAGCCAATCATCAAAAATCAATTCTGCAACTTTTGACACACCCTCATATTTTCTTGGATCAGTGTTTTATAAATCTCAAGAAAAAGGGCAATTTTTTAAGTTACCCTTTTTCCTTTCTGTGTTTTCTCTTTTCTCCTACATCACTTGTCTCTCTTGAGGAAATCAACAAACTATTGAGCAGAATTCAAGATAACATGTATTTCTCATATACTGGGGCTGCTCAAATTAGACCATCTTTATCTCAAATCCTATTAACAAGTAGTACCAACACTATAGACTCTATCTTTTCTCATTAACAAGAACCAGAAAATCAAGTGTCTACTACTAGTCCAGTTCTTGAACCACTAGGTTCGTCAGGCTACCTCAAACAAAAAGATTTGCTCCAAAACTTTTGGGAACAAAATAGAACAAATATCACACACGTTCCACTTCATGAATCTATATTCACAACAATTTTGGGAACAAAAACCAACAAAAGCCACAATTCTAACAACTTCCACAAAAATTAATCCATAAAATCAAAAAAAAAAAATTAATGAGTGAAGGGAGAAGAAAAATTCAATTAGAGAACTTTTTCTACTGGAAAGCATTCAAAATTAATTAAAAAAAATGAAATTTAACAGGGATTCACAAATTAAACACAAAAGTACTATAATCAAAGATACTAAAATAATCATACACACCAATTCACAACCTTCATAAAAAAGAGACTCGTACCTAGGTTGACTTCAAGAACCCAGTTGGACAATTGAATAGATTGATCACTTCAAGAACCCAGTTGAACAATGAAAGAGATTGACTTCAAGAAGAACAATGAAAGAGATTTACTTCAATCTAGGTTTAATTAAAGACTCGTGCGTATAAAACTTGGGGAAAAGATTTGGGGAACTAAAAAACTTTGGCGGAAAGAAAATTGGGTTATGGCGGAAACATAAAAGAAAAATATTTTGGACCTAATATATTATTGTATAACCATCCTAAAAAGTGCCTATAAACGTGTCTCGAAAGTGCTCGAAATCTTGTTTTTTCATATATCTAAAAATTCATTTGTTATTTCAAAAATCCGACTTTATATTTATGATCAGGGATCAAAATTAGGTGAAAAAAAGACTAACTCCGATTTAAGAGCGAAAGAATAGTAATTTCAATTTTCGAAAGTGCAAATTCCAGTGAGGTTTTTGCATTGCCTCCGCAACGCACCAAGGGCACGCTCATGAACAATTTTGCCTCTGTGTCCTCGACGCGGAGAGGTGTATTTTCCTGGCAGAGTTTTTCTTGTGCGGTCCAATTATTCAAAGCGTTGGATCCAGTTTTCCCAAGCGTGCTTTTATCTATACTTAACCAAATTTCACCCTTATATCATCCAAAACATTTCCCAATACTCCCCAAAACACTTAGTCACATTTTCACTTCAAAATTCAAGACTCAAAAACCTCATCCGAAACTAAGGATTTTCTTCAAATTTCAAGCCTCCATTTTCAAACTTCACCAAGAACTTCTCCAAAGCTAAGATATGTGGTGTTGAACTATTGGGTCCTTCCACCCATGGTGCCAAAGCCTCTTTTTTACTAATATTACATGATCTAAAGTTGATTTTACATATGGTCTTGTATATTGAGAAATGTACTACACAGTGATTTTAGTTCATGAAAGTATGATTGTTCTAGTATGTTTTGAGCTCTAAATCTTGGATGTAATGTTGGATTTGATGAGGTATTTTGATGTGAATGTCTTGAGAGTGTTGCAAGGTATTCATTAATAGTTTTACTACAGATTTTCTTGCATGATTTTATCTCTAAATTGCATGGTCTTTTACCCCCATCACACACATCCCAAGTGTTCGATAAAATGTCCGACTAGGGTTTCCTGAGGAATTGAAGGTCTAATGCATATCTTATGAGTTGAATAGCGTTATGATGATTGTATGATGATGAAATGATGGTGGAATGATAATGCAACAATGGTATTCATATGATGTACAATGATGAGAGGAAATGTAGGTATATGATGATGAAAGTATATTGTACATGTGTTGAATTCATGAAAAGTATCTATGATGTTACAAGTTGGTTGCCTTGTTGAGGGGGTGTCAAGCCTCAATCATCTTGTTGAGAGAGTGTCAAGTCTCAATCATCTTGACGAGGGGGTCCCAAGCCTTGGTTGCCTTGTTGAGGGGGTATCAAGCCTCAATCACCTTGTTGAAAGGATGTCAAGTCTCAATCACCTTGATGAGGGAATGTCAAGCCTCGTATGCCTTGTTGATGGGGTATCAAGCCTCAATCACCGTTCAAGAAATGGTGTGCCTTGGAGCTGGTGTTATACCGAAAAATGACCGACTTAAAAAATAAAATTGAAAATTGTTCGAAAATCAAGAATAAATCCAAACTTAATTAATTTAAGCAAAATTAATTCTCGAA
>JAOTQR010109011.1:0-26510 GCA_025774065.1 Solanum ossicruentum | reverse complement strand
CTTGGAGACATGCCTTGGAGTCCAAAGGATTTAAATTGAGCAGGACTAAAACTGAATACTTGGAGTGCAAGTTCAGTGTTGAAAGGGATGAGGCGAACTCTGATGTGAGGCTTGCCACTCAACTTATCTCCAAGAGAGAAAACTTTAAGTATTTGGGATCCATCATCCAGAGTAGTGGCGATATCGACGATGATGTCACCCACTGTATTGGGGAAGCTTGGACTAATTGGAGGCTTGCCTCTGGAGTATTGTGTGACAAGAAGATACCACCGAAACTCAAAGGTAAGTTTTACAAAATGGTGGTTAGACCATCGTTGTTGTATGGAATGAAGTGTTAGCCAATTAAGAAGGCACATGTTTAGAAGATGCATGTCGCAGAGATGAGGATGCTGAGATAGATGTGTGGCCACACCAGGAGTGACAAGGTTAGGAATGAGACCATCCGAGAAAAGCTAGAGGTGGCCCCGGTGGCCGAGAAGATGAGCGAAGCAAGATTGCGATAGTTTGGACAAAGGAGTACTGATGATCCTGTTAGGAGGTGTGAGAGGCTAGTTTTGGGAGATACTCGGAGGGTAGAGGTAGACCGAAGAAGTACTGGGGGGAGGTGATTAGACAAGATCTGGCGGAACTTGATCTTACAGAGGACATGACCTTAGATAGGAAAAAGTGGAGGTCACAAATTAGAGTAGCAGGCTAATGGTAGGGTTAGGCTCCAGTTATATCATGTGCTAGTTTACCTTATTTACATATTGTCTTTAATAATTGCTCTTTTCTGTTCCCTTCCCTCCTTTTTGTCATATGTAGTTCGTTCTTACTTAAGGGTTTTGAGACTAGGGTCCCCTGGAAAAAGCCTCTCTACTTCTATGGTAGTGTTAAGGTCTGCGTACATTCTACCTTCGCCAGACCCCACTTGTGGCATTACACTGGGTATGTTGTTGTTGCTGTTGTTGCCACTTTATTGGGAAGGGTCATGGCTTACCAAGGAGTTCAAGCTCCCTATTCACCTACCTCTTCCTTAAGGATGAGAGAATTTACAGCAATGAATCCTCTGGAGTCCTATGTCTCCAAAGTTGAAGAAGACCCCCAAGAATTTACCGATGAGATGTGCAAAGTTCTTGAAATTATGGGGGTAAGCTCGAAGAAGAAAGTGGAACTACCAGTCTTTTAACTAAAGGGCCATGCTTAATTGTGGTTTGTTCAATGGAAGAGGGAGAGAGGAAATGAAGAGCCTATCATTGGGAAGAATTCAAGGACACCTTCCTCAACAGTTTCTTTCCGATGGAGCTAAGGGAGGCAAAGATGACAAATTTTATGAACCCTAAGCAAGGTTTCATGAGTATTAGGGAGTATTCCCTTAAATTCAAAAACTTCTCAAAGTATGCTCCTCATTCTGTCATCGATCCTAGGGAAGTGATGCAGAACTTTGTGCCAGGAGTGTCTGACCTTCTCTATGAAGAATGCTCACCGCTATGCTTATATGAGATATGAACTTGTCTCAGCTCATGACCTATGATGAATAACATTAATAGGAAAAGCTAAGAAAGAGAAGGAGCAGAGAGTCCAAGAGGGCTCGTCATGATAGTGAATTTCGAGGTGCCAAAAGTGGTTGATTCCAACAAGCCACAAATTTAAAGGTCAAGGGTCCTCTAATGCTCAAGGCTCAAGGTTCACTAATGAAAGGGTGCCCAACCCTAGAGCCCAAGGTGGCAATGGTGGGATGACTCTTTCAAGGTGCCCAAAATGTGGAAGGAATCATAGTGGTGCATATTTGAGAGATAGGGGTGCTTGCTCCGGGTAAGGCAAGATGGTTCACTGATTGTGTATTGCCTAAACAAAGGAAAAGTTGGTTGTGCTCAAGGAC
Source organism: Solanum ossicruentum (assembly GCA_025774065.1). NCBI lineage: Eukaryota > Viridiplantae > Streptophyta > Magnoliopsida > Solanales > Solanaceae > Solanum > Solanum ossicruentum. Next base: position 24,649 of record JAOTQR010109011.1, on the reverse strand, counting down.
ATGGTGCTCATGTAGATCAAAGGACACAAGGTGGCCAATAAGAAGGTGCTCGACATTACAATTGCTTTTATTCTCCTCAAGGGAGGAAATGGGTGGATGAGATGCCCAATTATGTTACTATTATATTAATGATCTACAATTTTGATGTGTATGCTTTAATGGATCTTAGTGCCACTCTTTCATTACTCCAATTTTTCCTAATAGACTTCATGTGTGTCCCGAGTTGCTATGTGAACCCTATGAAGTGTCTCTCCCCACTGGTGGGTCCATGATTGCTAAAAGAGTCTATAGGGTTTATCCTATGTCCATATTGCATAAAGTCTAGCCTTGTGATTTTGTTGAGCTTGATATGCTAGATTTTGACATTATTCTTGGGATGGATTGACTGCATACATATCATGCTTCTATAGATTTTAGAACTCAAAAGGTTAAGTTCCAATTCCCTAATGAACCCATCCTTGAGTGGGTAGATCATGATTTGGTGGTTAAGGGTAGGTCCATCTCTTGTCTTAAGGCTCATGAGTTTATTTCTAAGGGTTGTATATACCATTTTGTAAGGGTCTAGATGTTGAGTCTAAAGTCCCTCCTATTTAGTCGGTTTCGATAGTTAATGAAGAAAAGCCCTTGAAATTAAAGTTAATTATTGGGTGTACTTGTTGGTTTCGCCAATGAAGGGCACAGTTCGTTTCAGCAAGAAAGGGAATTTAAGCCCTAGGAATGTAGGGCCTTACTGGATCTTGAGATGTTTTGGTAAAGTTACATACGAATTAGAGTTGCCCATGGAGATAAGCATGGTTCATTCGGTCTTCCATGTTTGTATGTTGAGAAACTATCTCGGAGACCAAAATTACATTGTCATTGGAGATCGTGAATGTTGAAGAGAACTTGACTTATGAGGAAGTTTCAGTAGAAATCTTTATTAGGCAAGTGAATAGGTTGAGAAAGAAAGATATAGTATCTATCAAAGTCCTTTCGAGGAACCAACCAGTCGAAAGCACCACTAGGGAAGCCAAAGCTGATATGAAGAAATGATGCCTTATCTCTTCCATTCTAATCAAGCTTGAAGTACTATGATTTTTCCTACTTAAGAGCCTCTCCATCATTGCTTGTCATTTTAATGTCATCTATATTTGATTTTGAGGTTGCATTGCAAATGTTATTTAAAGCATGGTTTGAAAATTTTGCATGATGTAACATGTTGCATTTTTGTATCTGATGTACATATTCCATCCCATAGAGCTTATGTTTGGCACATTTGCATATGAATGCTCCCAAAGGAGAGATATTGTAAGGCTTTGCATGTAGGAGGGTGTAAAAGTGCCAAAGGAATGAAATCTGGAAATTTTTCTAAGTGTATATGGGATCAAGAAGGGGACTACGAGCCATAGGAGCTTCCACAAGACATAACTTGTGCTCGTGGGATTATTGCCAGAGTTGGTGAAAATTATTGATTTCTAAATTTAGGAAGATGAGATACCAGACAACTCATACATTGGTTGTTTGGTCGTAAGTCTTCTCATGGGTCAAGATTTAGAGAAAATCCTTAGGGCTCAAAATGTTACCAGATGAGACCCCTTCTCACAATACCTAGAATGGACCATGATTGTAATCGAGGTCTCGTGGTCCTTTCTTGTAGGTTTTTAGAAGGGGAAAATTTGACTTTCCTAATTTCCTAAGGTTATGCCACGTTGTTTTAATCCCTAAATGACCTATTTTCAAACTTAAAACAACCCTAAACTACTCCACTTTAACTCATTCTCAAAATACCCTAAGTCTAACTCCTCTCAATCACTCCCAAGTTCTTCAAGTCCTTCTAGAGAAGAGAGCAAGCAAGGGTTTTGGGTTGTCCACTTTCAAGTAATGTTTTCTTCCATTAAATCACATCTAGGTTGTAGTTTTAGATTTATGGAGACATTTCCTCCATAAAGCTAAACCAATCCTCTTCCTCATTTATTTTTAAGTTATGAAAACTCATGAAAATTTTATAAACTCCTTTATATGATGATATTATGAAATATTTTATGATGTTTATCCTTATTTTTATTATGCAATAAAATGCCATGTCAAATCTATGATTTAAATGAGGAATTGATGATACCCTAGCCAAGTCTTATTATGCTTTTGGTGGGTTATTTTGAATAATGCTCAAGTGATTCTATTTTACTCCTCTCATGTCATTGACTCTTTAATTGCATGGTTTTAAATTTATGTACATATACAAGCCATGATTTGGTTGAAGATTCATGCCAAGTTTCTTATGCAATGAATGCCTTAAGGCAAGTGATGTTCTACCAAAATACAATATTTTTAATGCTTTAAACTTGGAATTTTGTATGTTCTCAATGTAATATTAGTTGGTTTTATGTGTTTTTGTGTTTATGTTTGCAGGATTATAGGTTGGCCTTGATTTTGGAAAAAATTACAGAAGTTGTTGTGTTTTTGCTGTTATACGAGTCCCTTTACAGGCCCTAGATCATTCTATGGGCCATAGGGTGGTTTCATGGACAATTCTAGTGAAGGACTATTTTCTGAAGTTTATTCTACGGACATATAAATGAGCCGTAGAAGGTTTTACGAGTCGTAGAAAATGGTTTGTGCCAAGAGGATTAGAGATTTGGACTTTCAGGAATTTCATTAGATGAAACACCCTTTAAGGGTCATAAATCTCTTTACGAGTCATAGAGGGGTGTCAGAGAGGAGATCCAAATTTCCAATAGCTAAGTACGAGACCCCGATTATGGGTCGTGGAATGTAATACGGCCTGTAAAGACCTTTTGAATGGAGTGGCGACCAGTTCTCCAATTTCTTTTAGGACTTGAATTTTAACTAGGTTTTTAAGTTACTTTTTATAAGTTTTATCCTAGTACTCAGAGAACTCAATATTTAGAGAGACAAAATTATAAGGTCATATTGGTGAGTCTTTGAGAATACTTGTGTTTGAATTTTACCTTAAAGCTTGTGATTTTTATTAAAGTTGGATTTTGCTTGTTCTTAAATTATGTAAGTCTTCAATTATGTCTTCTCAATTAATAATTCTTGCATCTACACAAAGCATGAGTAGCTAAATCCACAACTAGGGTTGTGGGAACCATGAAGAACTAACAAAGTAAAATCGAATTATTCATAATTCTTGGAAGGTGTGTATGCATGTATTAATTAACTCTCTTCATTTTGCATATTTACTAGTGGTGGACAACATTAGAACCCGCGTAGTGTTACTAAAAGGACTAAGGTAGTAATGAATTGGAAAAGATATTAATTAAAAGGATTCGATTGATGTGTTCTCGTCTAATCAACCAAACTGGACCAAGAGGAGGTTATACTAGGACTAATAGGTAAGGATTAGTAATGCACATTATGGATATGGTCGATAATGAAATTCACCTCTCAACTTTGACCAAAGGGTTAGTGAACATAATTTACCATCATGCATGCTATACAATAGAAAAGAATTAGGTTATCCGGTGATACTCAGTTGGGCATCATAGAGAACACAATACCCTAGTTTCTCTCTAGTATTGACTTCTATCTTATAAAGTTAGAGTAATTATATTTCTCATTGATTATTGCAAGCCCCTCCTCCCCTTTTAGGGAAGTAAGTTGGTTAGTCACTAAGATTGCAAATTGTTGAATTCTCTTGAGTCTACGTATTCCCTGTGGGTTCAACCCTAACCTTTATTAGGTTCTATTTCTTGATAATGACCACTTTATCCTCTAAAAAGGTGTAACTTGGGTGACATCAGCAAGATATATATGTCACGTATATTGAGACTAGCACGTAGGCCAACAACTATGGTATGAGCTCATGTCCATGATATGAATATAAGGAATGGTGTAAAGCACTATCTTTGATTTCATAATTTATGTCTTAATGAGCTGGGCTTAGTGTAGATTATGATGTTCTGAGAATATAATCAACATGACTATGACTATGCCTCATGTATTCTATGGGATTGTGACTTAACATCGAATGGACCTTGGTAGTCTCCCATATTCCCTAAACTATGTGTTACTATAGGTTCATGCTATTGATTCTCTATATGGTTTTATACCTACCGAAAAAGCAATGTCATAAGGTAAAGATGATTGATGAAACCTACCGAAAAGACATTGCGTAAGGTAAGGGGTACATGGGCACTTCCTGAAAAGACTATCCCTTAAGGTGAGTGTTTGGTTTACCTTGGCAAAGTAGACCACTCCATGTTCAGTATGGAGTAAACATCAAAATTTCAAGTAGTAGCTCTCTTGGTCTTAGAGGTTGGTTATTCTCTTCCCACTATGTATCTAGTATCATGTGATTTGATGATTCTTTATGCATGTTTAACTAAGCAGTTTGCATTTATGACAAATTTAGCCTATGTTTATTAATTATGATTATGCATATTGTTTAGTTATGACTTATGTTACTTGTTGCATTTGCACCCCACATACTTAGTACATTGCATGTCATAATGTATACTTTTTTCCTACATGATCTAACCTTGTAAGGACCGGAGCTTCAATTCATCCTCCTCATCCTCCTCCTCCATATGGATAAGTAGTTTAATTAAAGATTGCTATTGGTGATTCCTCCATATTCGCGGATAATGTATGCTTACTTTCATGCTTATTTAAGATTTGTCTTTTACATTCATGCTTATTTAAGGCTTGTCTAATTATGGATAATTATCTTTTAAGGGTGGGCTCAGGAGATATCTTGGGCCCTGTTACACTCTTTGTTAGAGGTGTTGTTGGATATGGATTTGTATGTTATGATATTAACTCCTATTATGTTTGTGTATTATGGAAGACTCTGTTAGTCCCTTATTCCCTTCGTATGCTTGTTTCATGTTGTTGATGAGATGGAAGTCCTAAGTCCCTAGTACCCTCAGAGCATGAGTCATGCTTACCCGTCCCTTAGATAATATTTGCTATGCGTTCATGTCGATCTTCTTCCCTATAACATTATTATAACTTGAGTACAAAGTCCTGTTTCTCCTAGAATTATGTTTTTTTGGTTAAATTATGCTTTTGCAAATCCAAAGATGTGTCATGTATACTTAAGAGGTTATTTGGGTTCCCTTTGGGTTTCTCATTTGCAGTGTTGCTCCTAGGTCCTAGGCTTGGGTCATGACAGGTTGATGATTTCTTCAATGTATCTTGTCAAATCTTTACCCAAATGCAATAATTTTTGTCTAAATCATGAATATTATATTCAAATGAGTAATTCTTGCTATCTAATTGCATGAGATGATGGATTTTGGAAAATGTCCTATCTTAAAATATTATGGGTTTTTTAATCTCATTATGGGCTATTTAAAATATGGTTTCAAATGATATATTTTTCCTGATAAGTATGCAGGTTTATAAATTTAATGAATGATTAAGGGCATCAGAAAAGTAGCTACTAAGGTACTAGGGATTTCAAAAGGGACCCTAGGTGGATGTCGAGGCGATTGGTGGTGGAATGATGAAGTCTAAGGCAAAGTGAAAGCTAAGAAGATCGCTTATAAGAAGTGGTTAGAGTGTAGGGATGAGGATGAAAAGCAAAGACTTAAGGTGTCCTTTAAGATTTCAAAGACAGAAGCAAAGATGGCGGTGACTAGTGCTAAGATTTTAGCATTTGAGTGTACTATATATGGAGCTAAGAGATAATAGTGGGGACAAAGATTGTATAGGCTCGTCAAAGAAAGAGGAAAGAAAGATCGCGACTTGGACCATGAAGTGCATCAAGGATGAGGAGGGTGAGGTTGTTGGTGGATGAGACTTCCATTAAGCTGAGGTGGCAAGCACACTTTTTAAACTCTCAAACGGAAAAGGAGATAGCAATATTGAGTTGCGGGAGTTAGCATACTTCAAAAGATAATGAGATTTTGGTTATTGTAGGTGGTTCAGAGTTGAGGAGATTAGATGAGCTATTAGTGAGATGAATAGAGGGAGAGTGATTTGACCCGATGAGATTCCGATAGATTTTTGGAAGAACATGGTCAAAGATGGCATAAAGTGGTTGACTACACTGTTCAATGCTATCATGAAAACTACTAACATACCTAATGAATGGAGGAGGAGTACAATGGTTCTATTGTACAAGAACAAGGGTGATATTAAAAACTCAAGGGCATCAAGTTCTTAAGCCACACTATCAAGATATTGGAGAGTGGTGGAGATGAGGGTGAGAAATGTAGTGTCTAGAAAATAGTTTGGATTCATGTCGGGGTGGTCGACTATTGAAGCAATTCATCTTGTTTGGAGAGTAATGGAGAAATATAGGGAAATAAAGAAGCACCTCTATATGGTGTTCATTGATCTTGAGAATGCCCGTGACAAGGTTCTGAGGGATATCCTATGGAGGTGTATAAAGGTGAAAGGTGTCCCAATGGCATATATTAGGGTGATATAAGACATGTACAATGGAGCCAAAACTTAAGCAAAATGGTGGGAGGAGACTTAGAGTTTTTTCTTGTTAAGATGAGACTTCATCAAGGATCTGTGTTGAGTTCACTTTGGTGATAGATGAGCTAACATGATCTATTGAAGAAGAGGTTCCATGGTGTATGCTATTTGTAGATGAGATCGTATTGATTGATGAAATTTGGGCTAAAGTTAATGATAGATTGGAGGTTTGGAGACACGCTTTGGAATCCAAAGTGATCAAACTGAGCAGGACCAAAGCAGAATACTTGGAGTACAAATTTAGTGTTGCGAGGGATGAAACAAACATTAATGTATGACTTTTGGCCCAAACTATCCTTAAGAGAGAGAACTTTAAATATCTTGGGTCCGATATCCAGAGTAGTGGGAATATCAACGACGATGTTACACACTGTATTGCGGCAGCATAGACAAAATGGAGGCTTGCCTCAGGAGTATTGTGTGATAAAAATATACCACCTAAACTCAGAGGTAAGTTTTATAGCATGGTGATTAGACCATCTTTGTTGAATGGAATGGTATGTTGGCCAATAAAGAACTCACATGTTCAGTAGATGCAAGTCATAAAGATAAGGATGTTGAGATGGATGTGTGGACATACAAGGCATGACAAGATTGGGAATGAGACCATTTGGGAGAAGCTAGAGGTAGCCTATGTGGCTGATAAGATAAGAGAAGGTCTGTATGCATTCTACCCTCCCCAGAGCCCACTTGTAGGATTCCACTAGGTATGTTGTTGTTGTTGTTGATTAAAGGCTACCAGCTATGTTTTGAATCCATGAAAATGTTATGAAAATTATGCATGGTTATGTAGTCCTTCTTGTGATGTGATGGTTTTAATAAGCTACTCCTATGATATTATGATTTATAAAACTATGCATGTTATAATTATGCTTATGCTTTATGTATTTCACAGGAGGTTGACTTAGAACGTGAGGATCTTGGTAGATTTCCCTTACCCCTATACTATATGCCACCATAGATTACTACTATTTTCCTAAATGGGCTTACACCTACTGAAAAGGCTATTCTGTAAGGTAAGGATATCTTATTAAACATAACAAAAGGCCATATCGTAAGATAAGGATATCATGCACAACTACATAAAAGGTCATCCCATAATGTAAGGGTATTATGTAACACTCATCGAACACTTTATGTCGTAAGGTAAGGGTATGGTTTACCTTGGCAATTAGAACACTTATTTATGTTGTAGTGGAAACATCAAGATTCCATGTAGTAGGTTGCATGGTCTTATTTTCAATTAAGGTCTCGTCCCACATATGTATGTTATGTTATGAACTTGTATTACCATCCATACATATTTTAATTGAGGCGTTGATCATTCACATCATATTGAGCTTAATGTCTTTGATTATGATTTTGCATCTTGTCTAATATGTCTTATGATTTTCTGTTGCATTGCATTCCGCATACATTGTTTTTCTATTAGTACTACTATCACATACTTTTTTCCTACTTGATCTAACCATGTCAGGATCAGTGCTCCTATCTATCCACCTACTCGTGGATAGTACGATTCTTGAAGACTTTACTTGGGGTGATTCCTCTATTTTGAGGGAAAAATATATTTTTTATGTACCCCACCTATGTTAAGACATTCCTACTTTTGTTATTTACTCTTTAGGATGAGCCTAGAATATGTCTTGGCCCGCACTCCACTTATGACTAGAGATATTGTTGGATGACATACTATGTATGAGATTTGTAATGCTTAGGTATCTATGGAGTCTTTTCCTTATTCCTTACACCATGTTTTATTGTTGCTCGTGATGTTTTAGCAAGATAGTGAAGTTCCTAAGTCCCTACTTCCCATAAAGTGTGTCCCATATTCTCTTTCCTTTAAATTTACTTGATATGATTGAATGGTTGTAGTTTCTTTTCCCTTGTCTCTAAAGAGTGTTTCCTAAGTCTCTAACCCCTTTAGTACTACATCCATGATGGTTGAACTATGCTTGTTAACCAAGGGCATTCTTGCGTATGCTATGAGTCTTGTTTGGGGTGCCTTCGGGTTCCCCATTTTCCATGTTGCACGTAGGCCCTAGGCTTGGGTCATAACACCAAACATCTCACCATAAGGTTCTCTCGTGTTGTTCAGTTAAAAAAAGGATGGATCACTTCGTATGTGTATAGTTTATCGTCAATTGAATTAGGCTGCCATTAAGAACAAATATCTCATTCTGAGAATTGATAATTTGTTTGATTAAATCTAAGGTGAAAGTTACTTCTCTAAGTTTGATCTTCGAATCAGTTATCACCAATTGAGGGTAAGGGAATTTGATATTCCAAAGATGGGTTTAAGAACCCAATATGATCACTTTGAGTTTTTGGTTATGCTTTTTGAGTTAACAAATAATTGTGTGGCCTTTATGGATTTGATGAATCAAGTATTTGGACCATACTTATATATATTTGTTGTGGTCTTCTTTGATGATATATTTTGTTTAATTTTGGAGCGACAAAGAGCATATGGGCCACTTCAATTTTGTGTTGCAAATGTTCAAGAATCATTAGTTATTTTCAAAGTTTTCTAAATATGAGTTTCGGTTGAGATCATGCTTGTCTATATTGTCTCCAGTGAAGGCATTATGATTGATCCTAAGAATTCCAAGCAATGAAAAATTAGAAACAACCTTTGTCTCCTTAGGATATTCAAAGTTTTCTAGGCTTGGATACATATTGTAGAAGGTTTGCAGAAGAGTTTTCATCCATTGCATCATATTTGACCAAGTTGATCGAAAAGAAGATGAAGTTTCAATGGTCTGATGTATGTGAAAGAAGTTTTCAAACGTTGAAGGATTGCTTCACTTCATACCTATTTTGACATTATTAAAAGGATCAACTGGGTTTTTAATATATTGTAATGCCTCATGTGTTGGATTGGGTTATGTATTGATGCACCACGGCAAGGTCAAAGCATATTCCTTTAGATAACATAAGGTGTGTGAAAGGAATTACCGCACTCATGACCTTGTATTCGCAGTGGTTGTCTTTGCTTGAATATTTGGCGTCACTGTCTTTATGGTATAAAAGTTGTATTCGCCAATCAAAGTAGCTTACAATATGTATTCAATCAAATAGACTTAAACATCTGACAAAGGATATGTCTTGCATGATTGAAGGACTATGACATAAGTGGTTGTATAATCTGGTAAGGCTAATGTGGTTGTTGATGTACTTAGCAGATTAACCATTTATATGTTTCCTAAGTTGAGGATGGAAAAAGGAATAGGTTAAAGATATACATAGGTCAGTGATGTGCTGTCAAAAGTCTTTTGATGCTTAAAACTTAGGATTTTGTGTGTTTTCAATGCGATGTTAGTTGGTTTTATGTAATTTTGTCTTTTATTTGCAGGATTCCAGGGTTGGCCTTGATTTTTGGAAGAAAATGCAGATGTTGCTAATTTTGGTGATATACCAGACCCTTTATGAGCCGTAGTGTACTCTACAGGCCGTGAATGAGGTATTGTGGACAATTCCAGTGAAGGCTGATTTTCTAAAGTTTGTTCTACGAACATGCAGATTGGTCATGGATTACTTTATGAGTTGCAGACCATATTTTGTGCCCTGAGGATCAGAGAGGAAGGACTTTCTAAATATTCATCAGATGAAACCCCCTACGGGACGTAGAACAATTTACGAGTCATAGAGTGGTATCGCAGATCTCAAGTCCAGTTTTGCAACAGCATAGTACGAGACCCCGATTACGAGTCGTGGAATACAATATGGCCCAAAAAGCTATTCGTGAGGTGTGCCGACCTAGCTATCCTATTTTGTTTAGGACTTGTATTTTAAATATTATAAATAGTTTTTTAGGTTGTTTTTCATGAAATACACAGAGAGCTCAATAGTTAGAGAGGAAAAATACTGAGATTGAGTAGAGATAACATTGTAGGGTTTTGAGAAACACTTCTATTTTGATTTGATATTTAATCTTGTGATTCTCTTTGAAGCTTGGATTTGTTTTTTCTTAATTCAATTGTGTACGTGTTCTATTATGCAATTTCATTTCATAAGTCTTGCATCTACATAAATCACGAGTAGCTAAATCTACAACTAGGATTGTGAGAACCATGAAGAACTAACAAGGTAAAACTAGATAATTTATAGTTCTTGGAAAGTATGGATGCATTTATTAATTAACTCTCTCTATTTTGCATGTTTTCTGATGGTAGCCAACGTTAGAACCTGCCTAGTCCGACTGACTGGGCCAAGGTAGTAATGAATAGGAAAAGAGATCAATTAATAGGATTCAATTGATGTGTTCTCATCTAATCAACCAAACTGAACGAAGTAGAGGTTGTACTGGGACTAATAGGTAGGGGTTAGTAATGCACACTGCGGAGATGGGCCATGTCACATCATGAAATTTGCCTCTCGCCTAGACCAAAGGATTTGATGAACTTCACTTATTATCCTGCATGCTACACACTAGAAAATAATTAGATTATCCAGTGATACTAAGTTAGGGAATCATAGGGAACACAATACCCTAGTTTCTCTCCATATTGATTTCCTTCTTGATTATTGCAAAACGCCCTTTTGGAAAAGTAAGTCGGTTAATTACTCAAATTGCAGTAATTGAATTCTCTTGAGTCTACATATTCTCTTGGATTCGACCCAAACCTTGGTTAGGTTTGATTTATTGAAAACGTCCGCTTTATCCTCAAAAAGGAGGGGTAACTTGGACTACATCAGTTAGCCCATTTGAGTGTCTAATTAGTTGACTCTAGTGAGGTTGGTGCACTTCTGCATAAAGGTTCGAAATTGTCCTTAGAGGTTATGTGGAGGTGAAACACCCCACATTTGCATAGAAATTTTCTATTATCGTAATTTTCTTATATTTCAAAATTGGGATATTTAAACACCCCTCCTCATAGACCAGAAAGACTCTATGATGCATTTATTTTGAATATCTCAAAATTCATGCAAAAGTTTACACATTTGACTTTATATTCTTTTTCAGAGGGCAAAATTGTATAGAAAAATGATTACCTACAAGGTATAATTTTTTTGCACCATGAAAAATAATTTATGGTGAAATTTCACAAATAAAGTAGTTGTCTACGACTAGTCCGCGACACAGACCTAGCGCAGACTAGTTCAAAAATTTCTGAGAAGACCCTATGATGCATTTATTTTGAATAACTTAAACTTCATGCAAAATTTTGCACATTTGACTTCATATTCTTGCTTAGAGGGAAAAATTATATGGGAAAACGAGTACCTACAAGGTGTACTTTGTCCGTACCAAGAAAAATAAAATTTGGTGAAACTTTGCAAAAAAAGTAGTTGTCTGCGACTAGTCCGCGACACAGACCTGGCACAGACTAGTTCAAAAGTTTCTGAAAATTTTTTTTCTTACTCCAGGGCAATGGGGTAATAATCCAATACTCATATATATGAAAATCCCTCATTGTTCAGTTGTTTTGAGCCCTAAAAACTCATCAAAAACATCATAAATTCCTCTTTAATCATTATCAAATTCTCCATCCATTCTCAAGGTTTTAAGAGGTTTTATTGGAATTCACGGAAACCAAGTGAAGCCTAAAGTCCTTCTCAAGTTTTTTTCAAGAAATTCCAAGATTAAGGTATGTGAGTTTCAAGCATTGGGTCGTTTCACTCATGGTGACCAACCTTCCTTTTTATATAAATTACATGTTTTCAAGTTGGTTTATATATGGATATATCTTATTATGAAAGTTGATTATAAATTATATTGGGGGTTTTATGAAATATTATTCAACTATGCATGTTTTAAGCTATGGAGCTATGATCTATTTTATGAATTGATTTGGGTTTTTGATGTATCTTGTAAGAGGGTATTACCTAGTGTTGGTGGGTTGATTTACAATGATATTTCTCACATTATTTCAATCTTGAATTGAATGATTTTGAACTAGCATTTCACACCCGCCAAATATTTAATAAAATGTCTTGCTAAGGATTCTTGAGTTATTGAGGGTTTATTGAATGGCTTATGAGTCAAGTGGCTTTAGGATGATAAAGGGAATGTGGGTATGTGTTGAGTTCATGAAAAGCACCTATGGTGTTGGAAGTAGATTGTTGGGTTTCCATGTTTGTTGTGTTCTTAAGAAAATTGAGAAGCCCTTTCTTGATGTTTCAAATGTAATGTTTGATGAGTTATTTCTCTGACTCCTATCTAAAAGATTATATCGTAAGGTATGTACATTCTATCGAAAAGGCCATTCTATAATTTAGAATGGCTAATGTTTCTTACCAAAAAGATTATATCATAAAGCAAGGATATCTTATTACACCTACCGAAAAGTCCATGTTGTAAGGTACAAATCAAGATTCAATCACGCCCCAAGGTCCCCTTAAGACGGACCGTCACCCATTTTTAATAAGGCTCAGGGGAATCAAACTATATTTATGCGCTTTTTAGACATATAATAAAGGATATCTACTATCAACATGCCTTTATGCTAGTAACCAGTAATAATAAGCCAAAAGGAAGTGCATATGACTAGGTCGTTGGCGCCACGGTGTCTAAGGTGCGAGATATGACCACACTTTAATTCACATAGTCTGCAAAGACTCTTGATAAGAGAAAGTATCTGATAAGGCCCGGGATAGGTACCGCCTAGACTACTATACAATACAAACATATAAGCTCTAGACATATACAAAGCTCCAAAGCAATCTGGAGTTTGGTAATAGCAGCTGGATGTCCTGTATTCTACTGGGGAGATCTACTAGCACCTGCACCTGGAGCATGAAATGTAGATCCCATAAGGGACTTAGTACAAGATAATGTACTAAATATGTAAGGCAGGAAATACTGTATATGAAGTAACAACTCAAATGAAAATATGCACTGGTGCAGGATAAGAGACAATCTTTAGTTATACTTTGGAATCATGTACTTTATGTTCTTTATATTACTTTACCTTTACTGTATATCTCTGCACAACTATAATACAAATGACCAACTGATCAGTGGTAAACTGTATCAGTATCGTCCCTGGCTAGGTTCTTCCTTAACCCCACGGGCTACCACCCGCGATAGGATCGTCCCTGGCTAGGTGATGATTCCACCCCTCGGGCTACCACCCATCAATAAACAATACACTTTATCTTTCAATTATCTTTGAGATGGTCATAATATTAGAGCTATAGGATTATAGATGTAACATCTGATATGTAAATAATCATACAAAACAATATGACAATAAAATGAGTGTGTTACACAAATAATGAAATGCGTACGGGATGAAACAACTCGTGAACTTTATTTAGCAACAAGAACCCATATAACCTTGTGTTTAAGTATATATGCATATTTGAAGGTGATTATATATGGAAGCATGTGAACATATGAAAGGGTGGAGACACGGTTAATAGTTATGTCAGAGTTTGGTAAATGCCTTTATGTACCAAGGAGGAATCAATATTTCATGCCAAACGATACGAAATCAAGTAGAATCACATACCTTATTGTATGACCTCGTTACTACTTTGGACTGGATGCATTTTCCCTCAAATATTTATCTATAGTATATTAGTCAATAATATTAGTATCAGCAGCAAAGAAAAACATCTTGACAGCCCAATATCATAAAAACTATCACCCGGACAGCAAGCTTATAATTACTGACCCAAAGGCGTTCCTTCAATATTTTCACTTATGATTATATTTGCTAATAACCATTGTTATGTACATGTCATGTACATCTTATTCATATGCTTAAATTTCTTATAACAGCCCACAAGGCACAACACACAATAGTTCTTCACAACATATAAACAAGCGACATAACTTTACATCCTTTCACCACACTTCGACGTCAACAATCCCAAACATGTTTTAGCTTTACCTAAATTATCCTCAACGCATCCATACATAATAATAGCATCAAAACAGTCTTACAACAGTACCAAAGCAGTCATGAAGGACGTGAGGCAATATCCTTCCATCGAACAGCCTACAAGTTCATACTAAGAACACAATTGCGATATGCTATAAGGATTCACTTTTGTGCACTGTAAAAGTAGTGCAGAAGGTCAATTACATGACTAACAAACTATATCTTGATAAAACATAAGTATTAATTCATAATTTAGCCAACTAATTAAGAGAAATTCCTCTTGAACAACAAAAAACGTTCACAACAGTACTTAGAACACATGCTGTCCAAAATTTCCAGCACAACATACTAGCATATACTTCTTATTTTTCATGAGGAAACCATACTACATACACAACTATAACAGCTTATGTTTTCCTTCAAGATTTAAGTTTCCCTTCAAGAGTCTTAGAGGATTGTATTTGCAGCTTGGTAAAGTGAAATAGATATAAGGCAAGAGTCTTTAGGAAAGCTGAAAAATTATTTTAAGTGGAAGGAATTGAGGCCTGCTTTTGATCCATTTTTAAAGACTCTTTTGGCCAACTTTGTCTTGCCTTTTGACCAGATATTGACACCTATCAATACGCTTGTTATGCAGCATATTATCCCTTACACTTGGGCCTAAATGGGTCTCCAACTTAATGGGCCTTTTGCTGCCCATTTTTTAGCTTTCTTCTTAATTAGTTTGGGCCTAGTTTATCAAAGAAATTGTGATGTCTTTGGACCCCTTTTAATATTCTCCTTGGTCTAAACATATAGTCCATTTATGATGCTAAAACTTGGCCTGAAGTTACACCCGTAACACAGGCTTTATCCATAATCGGACTTGGACAAATTCGACGTCGGGCCTCATCTACGTTTATCTAGCAAATTTAAGCTAAGCAAGTAGGTGACTCACCTACTAGATTATTAAGTCATACAAGCACCTCAATTCTCTTACTTTGTTTAGGGTTCTGATCTCCTCAATTTAACACAAAATATGTATACACTCGACCCTCTTAAGCGTTAGAAGCACATATCGCCCTTTAACATGAGATTCAAGAACTTTTAAGAATTGGTGCTAATTTGACCGAACCATATCATGTTTCATTTACATAGTATTAGTACGTGTAAAATGTGGAGTGTTACAAATTCCTACAGAAAAGATCATATCGTAAAGTGTGCACATTCTACCAAAAAGGCAATGCCGTAAGATAGAATAAATCATGGCTCCTACCCAAAAGATTATATCGTAAAGTAGGGTACATCTTATACTACCTATCAAAAAGACTATGTCATAAGGTAAGGGTATTTGCAACACTATCTGAAAAGGTTATATTATACGGCGAGTGGGTGGCTATTTGGCCCATCTCATGCATGTTGATGAAAGGTTGGAGTATGTATTCCATATTGAATTTGCATTCCTTGATTATGATTTATAAGCATTAAGCATTGATCATGCATGTCATACTAATGTTATACTTATCCTTTGTTTATAATTATTCATTTTCATTATGTTGTATATCCCTTGTTTGCATTGTATCCTACATACTTAGTACATTAAAATATACTAATGCATACCCTATGACAACATGATGTTACCATGTAGGAAAAGGAGAACCTATTTATCATCCTCCACGTGGCTAGATTGTCTTCCGAAAGATAAGCTTTGGTGAGTCCTCAAGTTCGGTGACACAAGCTATGCTACTTTTGTCCTTTGTTTATCTCTTTATGTTGGATATTTGACACTATGAGGATGAGCCCGGAAAGTGTCTTGTCCCCCGCTCAAGTTTACTTTTAGAGGTGTTGTTGTAATAATTGAAGTGCTTATGCTTTGAGCTTTGACTCTTTAATGATCTATGACAATTTAACTCTTTCTCTTAGTCTCAAACTCCTTTATTTATATTATTCACTATTGTTTATATTTCTTTCACGACCAAGGATATGTGTTTGATATGATAAGAGGCTTTTTTGGGGTTCCTTCGGGTTCCCCATTCGTCTGTCACGTCTAGGCTCTAGTTTGGGTTGTGATAAAAGGCAAAGCAAGACATGGATCTAGTCTTAGTTGAGTTGAAAAGGTTAGTTGCCAGAAGAACATTGAGGTTTTCTCTCATGTGGAAGATAGGATACTTCATTTCCAAGGTCGCCTATGTGTTTCCAATGTTGATGGCCTAAGAGAGATGATATTAACCGAAGCCTATAGCTCCTGATATTCTATCCACTCAAGATCCTCCAAAACGTATGCAGATTTAAGGAAGATGGATGGAATGTTACGAAGAAGGACTTAGCAAGGCTTATGGAAAAATGTCCTAACTGTCAACAAGTAAAAGTAGAGTATCAAAGGCCACAAGGTTTAGCCCAAGATATTAAAATCCCCACATGGAAGTGGGAGGAGGTGGATATAGAACTTTGTAATGGGATTTTCTCTTACTCGTAGGCTACATGATTCTATTTGGGTTGTGGTAGACCAAATGACTAAATCAGCCCATTTTCTTTTGGTTAAGACTTCTTACTCTCCAAAGATTATATAAAGATCTATATTCAGGAATTAGTGAAGCTTCATGGTATTCTTTTTTCCATTAATTAGGATCATGACAGTCAATTAACTTTACATATTCAGAAGTAATTTTCCATTAATAGATCTTCATGTTGCATTTTGTGAAAATGGAAAGCTTAGTCCCTGATATATCATCCTATATCAGATTCCAAAGCATGCTAGTAAAGTAGCCTATGAGTTAAAATTGCCATTGGAGTTAGCATCGATTTATCCATTGTTCCATGCGCCTTTTGAGAGAATACATTGGTGATTCTAGCTCTATTGTGCCTTTGGAGAGTGTGGGTGTTGAATAGATTTTGACCTATGAAAAGGTTCATGGTTGAAATTCTAGACCAATAAGTCCAAAATTTAAGAAACAAAGAAGTGCATCGGTTTAAGTATTTTGGAAGAACCTAAGTACTTAGTTATTCATGATGTGGTAGACATGGTGAAGTGGTAACATACTGTTTTCCTTTCTATTTCAACTCAAGGTACTTAGTTATCGATGATCTACTACTACATGTTCTGACATTCTGCTCTTTTTCTTTTTATTTGCATCTATGTTAATGAAACTGATTTTAGGATATGTTTTATGTGAACTTTGAAAATGTTTCATGATTTTTGCATTGAAATTGCATTAATACACTCATGATGGCCTGATAGATCACACTTTTCCCCTACTCATTCCATCTTCGATCTTATTTGAGGATGAATGTCCCAAGGGGGAGATATTGTAATGCTTCATAAGGTTGCAAGTTGGAATAAAAAAACAATTTAGAACTAGAACTGGTGTAGGTTTTACAAGCACTATTTACAGATCGTAAAACTATCTATGGGTCATGAATAAGGTCATTGAAGGTTCTCAAGAGTTGGAACTTTTTTCAGAAAAAATTAGTTTATACGATGAAAAATTACTATCTAAAAAGGGTGAAGGACCCCTATGTTAGGAACCTAGAAATGCAAAAAAATTGGGTAGAAAATGTTCAGGACTCATTCCATGAAGCCCAATTTATGACCCAAGGTTTAAACCACGAGTCATAGGCCAGGCATATGTATGAGTACCTCAAAAATATGGAATTTTTCTAAGTATAAAGTGATCCACAAAGAGCATCTACGACTCGTGGAAGGAAACATGGACCATAGGTAGGGTTGTAGGTGTGAGTTCTAGATAAGAAGGAAATTTAGATTTTTTGGAATATAACCCACAATTAACAGGATGCTCCATGTTCATTTTCATGAACCATGGTTAGCCTTTGTGAATGAGGTCTATGTGTATAGAATTTTACTAAGTGTGGAAGGATTCCATGGGGCCATCCACAAGTTGTGGATTGAAGAACAACCAGCGAATAGGGGTTTCATGGTTGGAGGTTGCTAACTAATTTATGAAGATTAGAAAAGGAGAATAGGATGACGAGAGGCACGACTCATGCTAACATCCATGACCTATAATTGGAGTCTCGTGGATTGAATCCAGTAGTTTTAAAGAAGGACAATTTTTTCCTTTCCATCTATCCTAAGCCTAAACTATGTTATTTTTGAAAATCTCTACACCCTAGTAAGACATTAAAGCCCTAGATTCCCACTCCTTTTTCATTCTTCCACTTTCTCACAATTCTAAGGCATTCTCCTCTCAAATAATAAGGCATGGAGGCTAGGGTTTTCAAGGGTTTATTTCATAATAGCAAATTCCTTCTTCATAGGCTTACCCAAGGTATATGAGTTGACTTGTGGAACCCCTTTCACCCACTAAGCCCTATATTAAATGCTTTTACCTTTCCTTTAAGTTTTTTAAATACTACAATGCATGCTAATGATTATTTCATGATGTTTAATGTTACTATATGCCTTTAGTGTTACATGTGATGTTTTACTAAGTAATCTTCATGTATTTTAAGTTAATAATGATGACCCCAATTATTTGAGTTTTTGAACAAAGATAAATAGGCTATTGATGCATGTCTTATATAAGCATATTACTCCAATGATGCATGATGCATGTCTTATATAAGCATATTACTCAAATGATGCATGATGCATGATTCTTATAGTTTATGAGTTTTTCCTAACTAATTATTTGGCCAACTAAGTTGGAAGTTAAATCCTTATATGATATATAATGGTAAGTAGGGAATAAAAGAAAGCTTTTATGTTATTGATTTGTAAAAAATATAAACATGTCAATAATGTCCTAAATAATGTTTATGATTGTCCCTATGATGAAAAGACAATTTTCACTTGGTGGTTCCTTAAGTTTTGAGTCAATCTTGAGATTTCTACTTATGATTCTAAGTATCACTATTTGACTAAGTGTATATTCAAAAGAATTTCGTAGGATGACTAGGCACTGAATCAGGCATTGAGATAGAGTTTATTAAGGAAACCATAGAAGTAACCCCTTGCCTATTAACAATATCTTATCATAGGAACCCTTATACGCTAGGCTAGTCGATCCAAGTAGGAAAATTATGATATGTGATGATGCATGTTATGTGATGGAGCTCCACCCTTCAAGTGGCCTCCTTATGCCAACATAGAGGGTTATGTTTGATTCTATGCAGTGGCTCACATGGTCTTATATGTCGGTCCTAGTCTATCCCCATAAGGTCTACAGTCATTGTCTTCATTCCATCATACGTATCTCAATTACCCATTACTTGCATTCATATTGATTGACATTCCTTGTGCATGCTTAAGCTCATGTTAATGTTACCTTTATTATTTCATGCTTAAAAGTCTTTTAACTTATGAATAATGGAATTCCAACCTCTTATTTTCTTTACATCTCATATACTTAGTACATTCCAAAAGTATTAATGCATATTTTTCCTACATGATATAACCTTGTAGGGACAGGTATTCCTCCCGTGGCTCATGGTTAGTTCTTTCAATGTTCCAAGACTAGTTTTATTGTAGTGAGCCCTTAGATTGGGACTCAACCTCTTTCCGCTCTTGCTATGTATTTTGGACACGTGTATTCTTTGGTTTTGTAAATTGGCGGCTTTTATTTTCTATGTTTATAGTTGGAATCTTTTCTACTTGAGGGGAACCGACTGTTTATCAATTCCCGTATGTTCTTGTTTGTTTGCTTATGTACATTATGTATGTTTTGAGATGTTGCTTTTCATTCAAACATTATCCCATAGATCCTATTCCATTTATTCCACAAGGTGAAATAATTTTTTTCCTATAAATGCTTGTCATGCAAAGATGGTTTGCATGAGGTACCTATGGGTGTCTCATTCGCCGTGTTACGACTAGGCCTTAGGCTTGGGCCACGATAAACGTGGTATTAGAGCACAAGGTTTTAAAATATTCCTCAGATGTCTAAATATGTCGCGTCAAGAAGAGTCTTGTTCAAGGTTGTGAAGCACGCCAGAATCATAAATGAGAGGCTATGAGATGTTTAGCAAAGTCTTCTCTTCTTTATTATTCATGTCGTGCCTTTAGAGTTGTCTAAAGTTCTCCTATAACTAATGATAATATCTTTGCTATTTCTAGATCATGTTACCAAGAAGGGCTCCACAACCAAGGAACACCCCTGAGCAACAAGCCCCTCTATTATAATAAGATGACGAGGTGTCTCACGTGGAGTTTAGAGCCACATTCATGATGCTAATGCAAGCTTTGGCTAATAAAGCCAATACAGAGATTGTACTTACTCCCCAAGTGTCCACTTTAGGGTTTGAGATTTCATGTGACACTTCATAGATTTGAAGTTGAGCCAAGGAAAAAGTTGGAAATTTAGCCACTAGAATGAAACAATGAGATCTAAGTATGGGCCATTGTATGGATCATCGATCTTATAAAGGTCTAGTAGATTGAGTGTTTGGTTGGGGAGAAATTTTGTAAGTCTGGAAGTGGAGTATGAGAAGGTTTTATGGGTCGTTAAGTATTCTACGACTCATCGATAGGGTCGTAGAAGGGGGTGCCAAATGAAGGAAATTTAGAGTTTCTGGAAGATGGTCCACGATTAACAGCATGGCTCATAGCTCAAGGTACAAACCATAGAATCCTTTTGTAGTTGAAGTCCAAGAAAAATGAAAAATTTTGGTAAGTGCTAAAGGACCATAAAAGTTCATATATTTATGAGCCATAGATGAGAGAATGGGCTGTAAGGTGGTTTTTTGGATTTAGGTCCTGCAAGATCAGTTTAGGGGTTTCAGGTGCATTACCAGATGAACAGGACCTACAGCCCATAAGTTGACCTACATCCCTAAATGAACCCTCATAGATCGATCTGGCCAATTTTTATATAGGACATTTTGTCATTTCCTCATATCCTAAGCCTAATGCTATGTCATTTTGGCCTTTTACACGCCCTATATTAGTTTTTTACAACCCCTATTCTGAAAATCATCCCCTTCAACCTAAGCCCTAAATCCTCCCAAGTCTCCCAAGGTCCTCTATTGAAGACATGGCTAGGGTTTTGAGTTTTCTTCTTCAAAGTTTGTGATTTCTCATATATTTTCAGCAAAGATTTGTGGATTTGAGTTGTGGAGCCTTTCCCTTCACAAAGCTCAAGTTCCTTATTTTATTTTGGGTTCAAGGTTTATGTATGTTCTGAAGTTTTGGAAAATTGATTTAACCATGAAGTTTTTGCACTCTTAGTTATATGAAGTATATGAGTGACATGTTATGTCCTATAATGAATATTGAGTTAACATTCATTTTTATCCTAGTTAGGGTTTCACAAGGATCGTGTTAAGCTAATTTAAATGGTTATAAATGATTATATTCTATTTTATGTATGCATGATATATATTGAATTTCGTGATTTTAAGTCCTTGAGCATGAACCCCAAAGTTTGGGGCTCAAGCTATATGAAATGTCTTATGAAAGAAAGGAAATCTCATTTTATGATATGCAAAAATATGAATATTTTAGTTATAAGGGTTTTCAATTACGAAACTATTTTATGTTTATTAGGCTATGAAAGTTATGTGCTACAATTCATGATTTAATAGATTATTTCATAAGATGAATTTCATAAGATGAATTTCATAATTCTATGTCCAAGCATGAAAGGTGATATGAATGATTGTGGTGAGTTGCCTAAAAATGATCTAAATTGATGATATTCAATACATTGATGCATTATCCTCTTATATGCATGAAATCCACCTAATTTTCATATCAAAGGTTATGAAAGGGAGACATGATCTCGAAAGATGAGGGTTCAATTATGAAGTTTATGAAAGCTAAAGTTGTGATGTTTTGAATCCCTCAAATCTATGTTAAAGATAGATTCTCTTTTCTTTTTTTTAGAAGAGGGCAAGCCCTATATGTGGATCTTAAGTTAAGATGTGCTACTCCTATATGTATATAATTTTAAAGCTATGTTTTTTAGGTTTATGATTATACATATATTTTTAAATATATTCCATGGGAGTGACTTAGCACTGAGTGAGGCATTGCAATGGGATTCGATAAGAGAATCCTAGTAGCAACCCTTTGTCTCCTGAAATGTTCCACCATGGGAGTCCTTATAGGCTATGCTCAGGATAGTGGATCTATATTAGCCATAATGTTCCTTAAAGAAACAATTATAGAGTTATCAAAGTTCTGGATATCTACCTTGGAAAGTAGATTCCCCTTCTCCAAATGGAACACATTTATTGGCCTTTTTCGAATGGAAGGAGTGCTTAGCCTTTTCATCATGGAAGGAGTTCATTGGATTCTATGTAGTAGCTCACATGGTCTACGTTAGTTACGGTCTTCTCACACATCAATATGATATAAAGAAGTTATGTTTCATGCAAGTTTTCATTAAAGTATGCTCAAGCATGTCATATTGACATTATATTCTATTGTATATGTTATGCATCTTCTTTATAAATCTTATGATGTATTGTTATGTTGCATTTCACATATGTTCATGTTCCTTTCATATCCCAAAGATGTCCTCTTATGATGATTTATGACGATTCCCTCTAATTATGTCCAAGATGTTTATTACTACGAAAAGTATTTTAAAGTTCCTATGATTTATGGTTTTACAAGTTCAAATGATACTTCTCCTAAAGGTTTTGATTCTGTATTCAAGCATGTAAAGTGATCTCTATTTTGACCACTAATGTTTCTTTTAAAACAAAAAGGCCTTTTATGGAAAGTAATGCATTGTTCACCTAAGGATAATACTATTGAAATTGTACCTAACCACATATGATTTCCTTATCCATGACCATGCACATTTCTTCATCCCACTAAGATCTTTCTAAACTACCTTTTTGTGTCTAAATGATATTGACTTGATTATGACTACTAATATCCTTATAAATCTATGAATTTAGTATGTGAGTTAATATGAATCATCTTATCATTATTTCCATGTCATGCATTGTATATCTACATACTAGTATATTCAAAGTACTAATGCATATTTTTCTTACATAATTTAATCATGTAGGAAACTGTGCTTCTAAATACCCTCCACATGGGTAGCATCAGAGTGTCGCAACAGAAGTTGGTGAATCCTCTAGTTCAGGGATGACATTCTATTTTTAATTATAGTTTGATGGATTATACTAATTTTGTTCTCAATTGTATTATTCCTTTTGCTATTACTGTATTAAGAGGGTGAGCTTGAACCTTTCTAAGCCCCCGACATGCTTATGCTAGAAGTATTGTTATCACATGTATTATGGTTGTATCTAGTTTTCTTAATTTTATTATGATTTAATCTTTTGGCCCTTAGCCCCTTTTCCCTTAGTTTTCTATTTTATCTTGATGTCAATTGTCTATAAATGCTTAATAAATTTAAGATGGCTTGAGTGAGGTGCCTTCGGGGATCTCATTCGTTGTGTAACGACTAGCCCCTAGGTCGAGTCGTTACAAACTTTTTATTAGAGTACAAAGTTTTGAATTGGTCCTCAGAGTCCACTATACTATGTTGAATAGAGTCTTATTCTTGCGTGTGAAATGTGCCACATCTATGAGTAAGAGGCAATAAGATGTTTAGGAATTGCCTCACTTTTGTCATGATCTATGTCATGCTTTAATCTATCAGGAGTTTCCTTTTCTTATGAATCATTCTTTGCAGTTTTCTAGATAATTCCTCCAAGAAGGATTCCTAAAGCCCCTGAAGAGGAGTGACCTATGCTGATTTTTGGGCTACTATGATTATGTGCCACAATTGGTGACCAACCAAGGTGATAATATCTTGGATGCACCCACTACGGCTGCTAGAGTGAGGAACTTTGCAAGGATGAACCCTACTAAATTCCATAGGACAAAAGTTGAGGAAGATGCTTAATAGTTTGTGGATGAAGTGCACAAAGTGTTGGCCATTATGGGAGTGACTTCATAGGAGAAGGAAGAGTTGGCGGACTTACAACTAAAGGGGTAGCTCGCATATAGCTCACGTAGTAGAAAGGTGAGAGGGATGAGGCTTGGGACCTATTTCATGGAGAGAGTTCAAAGATGCATTCCTAGATCGCTTCTTTTCTTTAGAGATAAGTGAAACAAAGATGCAAGAATTTGTTAACCTTAAGCGAGGGAATATGAGTGCAAGGGAGTATTCCCTCAAATTCACTCAACTCTCCAAATATGCTCCACTGTTGTTGCTGACCCTGGTGCAAGAATGAGCAAATGCATTGTTAAGGTTATCCAATTTGCTTGTTCAAGAGTGTTGGGCCACCATGCTAGTAAAGGAAATGTTAGACCCCGTAATTAAAGTAACTGGGGCGAAGTGTTGTTTTGAAAATTTTGTCGACAAATTGGAATTTAATGGAATTAAGTTCGGTGCCTGATTATGTAGTTGGAAAGTGTATTTTTTTAAAAAAAAAATTAAAAATTAGAGTCGAAAGTCCTCAATTGGATTTAAATTAAAAAG
>JAOTQR010108927.1:0-26526 GCA_025774065.1 Solanum ossicruentum | reverse complement strand
AATCACAAAAGACAACACCATAATGAAAGGAGTAGGTTACACAAATAATGAAATGCATAGGAGGTAGAACAACACAAGAACTTTATTTAGTAGAACGAACTTATGTATCTTGGTATCCAAGTATGTATGTAGGTTTGCAAGTGACTATGCATGGGAGCATATCAACATGTGAAAGAGATTAGTCATGATTAATAGTTGTTTCGGAGTTGGTAAGTGCCTTTATGTGCCAAGGAGGGATCTATTGTTTCATGCCAAATAATACGAAATCAAGTAGCCTTACATGCCTCGTTGTATGCCTAATTTTTCCCTCAAATAATTATCTATAATATATTAGGAAATAATATTAGTGTTAGCAGCAAAGAAACACTTCTTGGCAACCTAATATCATAAAAACTAACACCCGGACAACAAGCTTATAATTAGCGACCCAAAGGAATTCCTTCAATCTTTTCACTTATAATCGTATTTTCTAACACCATTCTTATGTACATGTCATATACATCTTGTTTTACACCTTTAACAGTCTTAAAACAATTCACAAGGTACAAGACATAACAATCCTATACAACACACAAATAGGCAGCATCACATTCGTATTCTCGCTACATTTCAACGTCAATAATCCCGAACCTATTTCAACTTTACCCAAACTATCCTCAACACATATATACATAAAAATAGCCTTAGAAAAGTCTCTGAATAGTACCAAACTAGTCATAAAGGACATGAGACAATAGCCTTCCATCCATTAGCCCACAAGTTCCAATCATAATCACACTTAATATAGCATAATAAAACTCATTTTTAAATGAAACAAAATCAGGGTAGAAACCTTAGATTAATATCTATAACTTAAACCATGTTAAGAACATCAACTTCTCTTCATAATATAGCCTCACAAACCATAGAAATGTCACTTAAAAAAAGGCAACAGTGCAACAACTTTCCAAACACATGCTATCCGACCTTTATTCACAAGCATAACTAGCATATATTTCTTGTTTGTCATGGGATAAGTATAACAAATACATGGATATTTCCACTTACCTTAGACTTCAAGATTCAGGTTTCCTTCACAACCCTAGAGGGTTATATTGGCCGCCTTGTGAAGTGAAGTAAAGAGAGAAAAAGTCTTTAAGAAAGCTGAAAATTGTTCCAAAGTGAAATGACTTAGGCTGTTTTTGAGACCTTTTAAAGGGTCTCTTTGGCCAAATTTCTCTTGAGACGTTGATCACATATTAATAAGCTAGTGATGCATCAGCTTGGCCCTCACAATTGGGCCTGAATGGGTCTCAAAGTTGACAGGTCTTGGCTGCCCATTTTCCTAATTCCTCTTCACTTAGTTTGGGCCCAATTAGTCAAGTGGGTTGTGATGTACTTGGGCCCTTTTTATTATTCATATTGGGCTTTAAGTACTGTCCATTTACAATGGTAGAACATAGGCTAAAGTTACACTCTTAACACAGACTTTATTCATAATCGGACTGGGATAAATTCGATATCGGGCCTCGTCTCCGTTTAGCTAGCAAATTTAAGCTAAGCAAATAGGTGATTCACCTGCTAGCTTCTTGAGTCCTACAAGAACCTCAATTCCCTCACTTTGTTTAGGGCCGTGATCTCCTCAATTTGACATAAAACTTGTATGCAATTGATCCTCTTAAGCATTAGACGCACATATCGCCCTCTAACATATGATTCAAGCACTTTTTAAAATGGGCACTAATTTAACCAAACCATATCATATTTCATTTGCATTACTAGTATTGTAAGATGTGGGGTGTTATATTATCCTTGAACACGTGAACCTTGATTGAGGCTAAAAGCCTAAGTTGAGGGTGGCTACGAATGGTGGCACTGGTTTGGGGAGTAGATATTGTGTGCTTCACCTCAGGCTAAAAGCCTAAGTTGAGGGTTTCCTTTATTGTGGTAATGTAATGAAAATAAGGTGGTTAGTTGGGAAAGAAAGAAAGAAAGAAAGGAAAAAGTTTTGTGCCGGGTGAGAAAAAGAAAAGAAAAGTTGCCTTGGATCGAAGTGAATTGCTAAATAAGTTCAAAAATAAGGCGCAATTGAAAAAGAGAAAGAAAACACTCGGGAAAAGCTTTAAAAGAGAAGAATGACGGTAGACTTAACGAAAATGGTTGAGTTTTGGAGGTAAGGGTGTGGAAAAACATAGTTTAAGGATAGCTTTTAGTCACTACTTGCCTAAAATGTCGTACTAAAGCCCCATGAGCCTATGTTACAAGCCCATTAAGTCCTAAAGTGATCCAAATCCACTTTGTCATCAGTCTGGAATTGACTATAAAGGCAAGCCTATGGTATTAGTCATTATGCATGAATTTTATTTGTGAGAGTGAGAATGCTTTCATAGTCCCTAACTTTTAAATGCATCTTGAGTGAGAAAGAGGGACTTATTTTCTGTGAGGGAATTTGCACTGCATGATTGGCATATGACTAGTCCAGTGATTTTGGATTGTGATACTCATTCATTTGTCATAGTTGGATTGTCGGACACATCTTTGTGTTTCGGTTTGCTTAGTAGCTTTACAATCAGGTTTAGAAAATGAGTGTTGGGTACCTGAATTGGAGTTAAGTGATGTATATGCTATTAGAGTAGGTATTATATATTTCCCATTGTCTACTTAGATTGAGTCGTCGCTTGAGGACAAGTAACAGTTTTAAGTTGAGGGTGTTGATGTGCTGTCAAAATACAGCACATTTGATGCCTGAAACAGGGGATTTTGCAAGTTCTTAATGTGACTTTTTTATGGTTTTTATGTGTTTTTATGTTGTTTTTGCAGAAAAGATAGGTTGGCATGATTTTGAAAGAAAATTGCAAATTTTGCTGAAGTGCAGGACATCGAGCTATCCTACGAGTCATAGCCCAAGCTACGAATCTAAGGGTGCTCTCGTAGCAAGAAATAATGAGCAGAATCAAGAATATGCTAAGTGGAGGTCAGCCCTACGAGGCCACTCTATGAGTCGTAGGACTCACTATGACTCGTATAGGCAGGATCGTAGCAAGAAACAGTGAGCTAAAATTTTAGACACAAAACTGAAGGCCTAGACTATGAGAGAAGCATACGAGTCATAGCCTAAGCAATGACTCGTAACAACGGGTCCTAGAAGTCAAGTCCAAAATACCAGAAGCGGACTGCAAAAACCCGAGTACGACTCATAGGTCACCCTATAAGTTGTACTTGCGCAAACATACCTGCTGCCAGTTGTCTTTTCTATTTAAGTTTTTAGGGTGAATTTGTAAATAGTATAAATACTTAATGATAGGGTTTTGTTTAAAGGGAGACCAGACTTTGAATCATATTCCACATTTTGAGTATTCTCTCTAGAATATTTCTAGGGTTTAATGTAGATTTTGATTTTTAATTTGAAGACCATCTTTTAGGGATTGCAAAAATTATATTGTACTCATTCTCCATTAATCCAAGCATGTGGTTTGCAATTTGAGGTGTTCTTGTTCTTCATTATTTTGGGTAAACTCTCAACTATGTCATATGTATTCATTGTTGTTGATTTTGTCTTAGCCATGAGTAGCTAAGCAACCACAACTTGGGGTTGCGGGAACCATGAGTAGTTGACTTGAAATAACCTAGACTTTTTGCATTTTTTTATTGGGATTTTGCATGTATTATTTATTTCCCTTCATTTTGATTGATGTTTGACGGTGGCCAACACCAAACCCCGCCTACTATCACGATCCCGACCAAGGTAGTGACGAATAGGAAAACGGAAGTAGATGACAGTATTCAATTGATGTGTTCTCATCTAATCAATCAAACCTAACCAATGGGAGGTTGACTGGGATAATAGGTAACGGTTGGTTGGCACACCATGATTGCCGACCAAGAGCAATGGTGAAACTAGACTTTCACCTTCACAAGACGGATGGAGGAATCTAAGTTATCGTACTACATGTAAATTCCCAATTAGGGTTATGGTTTCTAGGGCAATTGAGTCAACGAATCATGGGAAACACAATTCCTAAGTTGTCCATAAATTTAAGCATCTTCCCGCATAATTAGTGTAGTGTTATTTTTATTTTTGTTTTTGAATCACAACCCCCCCCTCCAATTTAGAGATTTTAGTAATCAACACTTGAAATGATTGATAATGGATCTCTATTGTCAAGCCCTGTATTTCCTGTGGATTTGACCCTAACCTCTGATTAGTTTTATTGCTGACTGTGACTGCTTTGTTATTGGAGCGTAAACATCTTGGTAGCTAATTGCATAGACTTTTTATGGATTGGTTTATTTTGTTAATAGGCTAATATTTGTGCTCATCTTCACCAAC
Source organism: Solanum ossicruentum (assembly GCA_025774065.1). Lineage (NCBI taxonomy): Eukaryota > Viridiplantae > Streptophyta > Magnoliopsida > Solanales > Solanaceae > Solanum > Solanum ossicruentum. Next base: position 22,217 of record JAOTQR010108927.1, on the reverse strand, counting down.
TCTTGGAGTACATCTTGTTTGAATTGTCCTTGTCCCTTATTTGGCCCAACTACAAAGGTAGTTTTTGAGTTCTATGTATCCCTGGTGCTCCATGCTCTATTAGTTTTGGCTACACATTCTAATCTTATGGAAGCCTCAGTAGAAGTATAGTCTATGAATGACCCTTCAGTGATGGTGACAACAACTAATTTGCTATTATCGTTCAATGATCTATAAAAATATTTCAAGAAGTGAGTCCTTCGTGATTCAATGATTTGGAACACTCAAACATTTCGTGAACCTTTCCCAAGCCACACCTTATTGTCTCTCTCGGTGCTAATTAAAAGTTATTAATTCTACTTTCATGCTTCAACTTCTTTGATGGTGGAAAATATTTCTCGATGAAAGCATCACACAACTCTTGTCAAGTAGTGATGGAATTGTCAGGGAGCATGGATAGCCGCACACTTGCTTCACTAGTTAGTGACAATGAAAACATTCACAACCTAATGACATCTAATGACAAGTCTTTGTTCCCCACCATGCTCTTTCACAAATACAACATTATGAATATGAGCATATGGGCATTTCAATGGTAACCAAGGAAACAACCCTCTGTTTTGATACATCTAGAGCAACCCTCTTGAAATCATGAACTTTGAACCTTGTGATAATAGTGGTAACACTATGTCACCGATGACTCCCATAGCATTAGGATCGACCCATAATTGTTCCAGGGACCAAGCCTAGCTCTCTGCCTAAGAGGATGATCACCCTATCAAGGTGGATTTTATTGCACATTTAGAGGTGGATTTTGGTGTGCATTATCTTCTTCAAGTTGAAGCTGCTAAATTTTCTCATCGACCTTATGTGCATCATTGTGCGCCATTATACATAAAGTTCTTTACAACTCAGGATCAAGGAGTCAAGAAACTATCTCAACTTCGTGTGCTTGGCATACACAGAACTGAAAAACAAAAATAACAAAAAAGATATAAAGTAGAAAATAAGGCCTAATGGTCAAGTTACAATTAATCTAATCCAGAACCTTGTATTCCCTAGCAACGGAACCAAAAAATGATACGCCCAAATTACAACTCCATAAAGAAGTATAAATTGTTCATGGTCAAATATAGAGGCTAACTAAGAGTAGAGTTGAACCCACGAGGAATATGATTTAGAATTAGTTAGTTTATGCACTTGGAGCTATTAATTGGCTTACTTCCAGAGAAGGGGGTTTAACTAAACAATAATTGTAAATAATAACCTAAACTAAGATCAAATTATATAGAAGTGTTTTAAGTATTCCTGTCCAAACCACTGGGCTCCTGATCCCGCCGGTCCTGTCCATTATGTCCTCCCATAGCCCTTGTTTGCTTCCACTCACCCTACATGGTATCAGAGCCATCCCATTCTCCATCCCCGAAGGGAGGACGAGGTCTTCACAAGGCCTATCTCTCGTGTTTTATTGCCAACTTTAATTATTCAATCATTGACTTTTAGTTGTGTGTTTACTTCCAGTCCGTGTGTTTACTTTGAGTCCTTAGCCATAAAAACTCTCCATACTCTTTAACTATAGTTCATGTGTTTAAATTCCATGTCTTTAACCATCAATCTTAGTACAGTCTTTACATAAATAGATTTGTCTTTTCCTTAGACCCTTAGAAAATGTACGTGTATGTGTCTTTGTAGTCCAAAAAGTCCAAAAATATGTCTATTTTAAAGTCTTTACCATCTTCTTCTAGTTCTTGTAAATCTATGTCTTTACCTTTAGAATCAAGTCCTTGTAAGTCCTTTTCTAAGTTCGAAATGACTCCTACCCGAAGCAAAACTCTCTCTTGCAAATATAACTATCTCTATGAAGTAGATATGTTACCCCCAGAAAAGAAAATATCCCCCACATCTCTACCTCTACTGAACCCATACTCTGCTTTTGCTAAAAAGACCTGTAACCCTTGGTTGCAAATCTGCTCTCTAATCCAACCTAAATTCAAAGGAGTGAAAGAATATGTTGCTGCCTTAAAACTTGATCAGCACCCTATTCTTGCGACCCAAGAAAAGTAGTTCATCACAATGCAGATGCCAGAGGACTTTCCACGCCAGTGGAAAAGCCTGGGGTTCACCCAAATCCATTTTGGTGCCGTCAGAGTAGCGTTCACATATCACAAAAGAAAAGTCTAGTCTGTAGTTGCGTCTTTCCTTCTTTGATACCCAATACAATGATACTAACATGCGAATTTGGGCACTTCTAAAATCACTCTCATAGCTGGGACTGTGCTTGTCATGATCTATCCCTACTTCAACATTTCCCTGCATGATTCGTACCTCATGGAGGCATTAAATATCCAGGTCCATATACTTGGAGCTCTACAAGCCAGAGATGTTATCCAGGCAACTCTACACTACAAACTAGCTTGGAGAGTTCAAAACCATGCCCATGGACCTATGACTCCCTGGTTGCCAAGGCGCTCTCTTCCTAAATGTAGATGCCACCAATGGAACAACTCAATGCACCCAGATCCCAAGACAAATAAGCAGGGATGAACTTGTTAATATTCTCCCTACCTCATGGTCACAAACTATGAGAAATTGAGAAATCCCCCTCAACCTCTCCAGTCCACTAAGCCTACTTTCACCAGAAAACCCCACAAAACTACCTTCTCCATATGTACAAACCCCTGGATGAATGACTAAAACTTGCAACAAATCCAATACTTGCAGCTGATTGTGGCGGTCATCCAAAACCATTTAATGATTAGATTAAGCGGTTTGCTGATGATGGTCATGGATAACTTTGGTTCGAGTGTCCTTTCAACTGGCATAACTCATAGGACTTCGACTATGACTGCAAAGAGTATGAAGAAGAAGATGATGATAGCAGTGAGAATGATAAAACGACCCCAAAAAGTGCTCGAAAATGTACCTCAAAATGCACAGAATTTTAAATTCCATATATGTCAAAATTCATGTGTGATATCGAAAATCTGACTTCATATTCTTGTTCGGGGGGTCAAAATTAGGGAAAAAAGAGTCTAATCTTGATTTAAGAGAAAATGAATAGCAATTTCAATTTTCTAAAAATCGCGTATCTAGTGTCTGTTCGTGATGGTACCGCAACGCGCCTCCATCCCAGACATGTGTTAATTCAATCTCTATGACAGGTCCATGATGCGAACCTGTGTAGTTTCTGCCCAGTTATTTTTCTGTGCGGTCCAAGACTTTTCTGTCTTGGGCCTAAGTGTTCCCAAATGTGTTTTTACCTATACATAGTCATATTTCACCCTCATATCATCCTAAACATTCTCCAATACTCACTCAAACACTTAGCCATATTTTTCACTCCTAAGTTTAAGTCTCAAACCCTCATACGGAACTAAGGATTTTCTTCAAGCTTCAAGCCTCCAGTTTCAATCTCCATCAAGAGCTTTTTCAAAGTTAAGGTATGTAGGTTTTAGCCATTGGATCCTTCCACCCATAGTGCCCTAATATCCTTTTTACTCAATTTGTATGATTTAAAATTGATTTTACGAATAGATTTACTAGTATAAACATGTCTATGAACTATGTTAAAGCTACGTAAAGTTGTGATTGTTTTGCTATGTTTTGAGCTATAAATCTTGGATCTATTATAGGATTTGATGAGGGTTTTGCTATATTGCTTGAGGGTGTTGTAAGGTGTTCATTAATGGTTTTACAATGGATGTTGCATGATTTCAACTCTGTATTTCATGGTTTTATACTACCATTTCACACCCGCCAAGTGTTTGATAAAATATCTGGTCATGGTTTCTTAAGGAAATGAAGGCCCAAAGCATGAGATATGATATGATTGATATTATGATAATGGAAAGAGCTTATGTATATGATATATCCTATATAAAGTGTTGCATTAGACCATGCCCAATCTGAGGGGGGACTAAGAGTACGGATAACCTAGATGGGGATTCGTAACCATCGACCTAGTGAGGGGTTTGTACTTCACCAAAGGGTGATAGGGTGGCATCATCATCAACCTATATAGGGGTTTGTACTAATCAACCTAGTGAGGGGTTTGTACCTCACCACCTAAGTGATGAAGTGGCATCATCACCAACCTACCAAGAGGTTTGTATCTTGGAAAGCTAGCTTGGTCTCTTCCACGCATATGATATCCTATATGAGAATGAGTCACTTAATCATGTTTTGCTTATGCATTTATCATACATACCATATTGCTATATTATGTTTATTGCTTATTGTTATGCATTTTGATTATGATGTCTATCCCTTATAGCATTACATCCTACATGCTTAGTACATTTAAAATTACTAACGCATACTCTTGCCTACATGATATCACCATGTAGGAACCGAAGCCTAAGTTTGTCACCCTCCTCCTCCACGTGGCTAGTTCGGTGCTACTCAATCTAGTTGGTGAGACCTCCACTTCGGGGACCTTAGTCTATGTTACTCTTATCATGTATTGAGAAACTTTTCTTTAATTTCTATTTTGACTATGAAGGTGAGCCCGGTTGCTTTATCTTGGCCCCTGCTCTTATCTAAGTATTAGAGGTCTTTATTGGATATGTTATGTATCTGTGATATGAGCTTTGACTCTTCGTATCTTGATCATGATGTTATGCAAGCTTCCTTTAGCCCTTTGCCCCTATTCTTACTCTTTATATCTTTTATATGCTTTTGCGACCAATGATGTGTAATGATAAGTTAAGAGGCTTGTTTGGGGTTCTTTTGGGTTTTCCATTCACCATGTCACATCTACGCCCTAGGCTTGGGACATGAAAAGCTTGGTATCAGAGCACTACGTTGATAGATCCTCGGATTCCAACACATTACGTTGATTAGAGTCTTATTCATGGTTGTGAAGCGTGCCATGACTATGAATAGGAAGCTATGAGATATTTTAAGAAATGTTTCCCTTCTTCATATTCTAAATCTTTCTATAGAGTTGTGGTAAGCTTTTTCCCCTAACGATTGTTCTTTGCTATGCTAGATCATGTCTAACACTCGAGGAAGAAGGACCCAAACTCCCAAGGAGCAACCTACCAATGGTGAGCTCCGGGATGCTCTCACTATGCTTGCCCAAGTTGTGGCCAATCAAGTCAATCAAGGAGCCCAAGCCCCTTATGTTACTACCCCGGGAGCTAGGGTAAGGGACTTCATGAGGATGAATCCTCTGATATTCAATGGGTCAAAGGTGGATGAAATCCATAAGAGTTCATTGATGAGGTCTATAAGATCTTGAACATCATGGGTGTTGGGCCAAATGAAAAGGCGGAGTTGGTAGTGTACCAACTCAAAAGGGTAGCCCAAATATGTTATGATCAATGGAAGGGTGAGAAAGGACTTGGTATTGTGGTGCTTCAGGAGGAGTTCAAATTGGCTTTTCTTAATCGATTTTTCCCTCTTGAGCTTAGGGAAGCTAAGTTGGTAGAGTTTATGAACTTGAAACAAGGTGCTATGACTGTGAGGGAGTATGCCTTCAAGTTTAATCAACTTTCAAAGTATGTTCTTCATTTAGTGGCCAATCCTAGATCTAGGATGAATAAGTTTGTGATGGGGGTCTTCGACTTGGTGAGTGAAGAATGCCAGTCTTCCATGCTAATTAGTGACATGGAATTGTCTCGATTGATGACATATGCCGGGCAAATGGAGGAGGACAGGTTAAGGAAGAGTAAGGGGCATAAGGCCAAGAAGGCCCGATGTGAGGGTAAATTCCAAAAGGGTGGATTGTCCAAGAAACTGTGGCAAAGGCCGAGGTGCAAATGTGGTTCCATTGGGTAGAGGTGGTCCTCTAGGTGGTGCCAAAAGACATAATCGATTTTATGCTCTACATGGGAGGCGCTGGGGTTGGTGAGGTTCCGGATGTTGTTACTGGTATGTTGAAAATCTTTGATTTGATGTATATGCTTTGCTTGATCTGGGTGCCACTCTTTCCTTTCTTACCCCTCTTATTGCTAAAAAGTTCCATATTGACCCCGAGTTGTTGCATGAGTTATATGAAGTGTCTACTCCTATTGGTGCCTATATTGTTGCTAGAAAAATTTATAGAAGTTATCCTATTTGCATTTTGCATAAGTTGTTGCCTTGTGATCTTGTTGAATTAGACATGGTTGATTTTGATGTCATTCTTGAGATGGACTGGTTGCATGCCCACTATGCTTCTATTGATTGTAGAACCCGTAGGGTAAAATTCCAATTACCAAATGAACCCATCCTTGAGTGGGAAAGTCAAGGTGTGGTGGTCAAGGGTAGATTCATCTCTTGCATTAAAGCCCGTACGTTGATCTCTAATGGGTGTCTTTACCATCTTGTGAGGGTTAGGGATGTGGAGTCTAAAGTCCTTCCCATAGAGTCTGTTCTGGTTGTAATTGAGTTTCTTGATTTCTTCCCAAATGACCTTCCTGGTGTATCTCTCGAAAGGGAAATAGATTTTGGTATAGACCTCCTCCCCGATACTCAACATATTTCTATTCCCCCTTACCATATGGCCCAGGTGGAGTTGAAGGAGTTAAAGGAACAACTGAAAGATTTGTTGGAGAAGGTATTTATTAAGCCTAGCTAATCACCTTGGAGTGCACCAGTGTTGTTTGTGAAAAAGAAGGATGGGTCCCTTAGGATGTGTATTGACTATCGCCAACTCCATAGGGTCACTATCAAGAATAGATATCCTCTTCCAAGAATTGATGATTTGTTTAAGCAATTGCAAAGGGCTAGCTTTTTCTCTAAGATTGATCTTCGATCCGGGTATTAAAAAGTGAGGGTGAGGGATGGTGATATTCCCATGACGACCTTCTAGACTAGATATGGGAATTATGAATTTGTGGTGATGTCTTTTGGGTTGACCAATGCACCGGCCATCTTTATATACCTAATAAATAGGGTCTTCAAATCTTACCTTGATTCCTTTGTTGTGGTCTTCATTGATGATATTTTGATCTATTCACATAGTAGGGAGGAGCATATAGGGCATTTAAGGGTTGTGTTGCAAAGATTGAGGGAGGAGAAATTGTATGCCAAGTATGAAAAGTATGAATTTTGGTTGAAGGGGTTGTATTCTTGGGTCATGTGGTGTTGGGGAATGGTATAAAAATGGATCCTAAGAAAATTGATGTGACTAGGAATTGGCCTAGACCATTAACCCTGTCGGATATTAGGAGCTTCTTAGGCCTAGCGGGTTATTATAGAAGGCTTATGAATGGGTTCTCCTCCATTGCTTCCTCTATGAAAAAATTGACTCAAAAAAAGAAGGTTAAGGTTGTATGGACTGATGAGTGTGGAGGAGCTTCCAAACATTGAAGTACAAGCTTGTGTCCGCTCCTATATTGTCACTACCAGATGGGCTTGAGGGATTTGTGGTGTATTGTGATGCTTCCAGGGTTGGTTTGGGTTGTATGTTGGTGCAAAATGTAAGGTCATAGCTTATGCTTCTAGACAACTCAAGGTACATGAAAGGAACTACCCTACCCATGATCTAGAGTTAGCCGTCATTATGTTTGCATTAAAGATTTGGTGTCACTACTTATGTAAGGTGCATGTTGATGTGTTCACTGATCATAAGAGCCTCCAATATGTCTTCACTCAAAAAGATCTTAGCTTGAGGCAACAAAGATGGTCAGAACTTCTTAAAGACTATGATATGAGTGTGCACTATCATCCGGGTAAAGCAAATGTGGTGGTAGATGCTTTGAGTAGGGTGTCTATGGGTATCCTAGATCATCTTGATAGTGGTGATAAGGAAATGGCTAGGGAGGTGCACTAATTGGCTAGATTGGAGTTTAGGTTGGAAGTGGTTGGTGATGGTGGTGTTGTTGTCATTGATGGGTCTAAGTCTTCATTGGTTGAGGTGATCGCAAAACAAGATATTGCCTCCTCCTTGCTTGAATTGAAGCTCTTGGTGAAAGAGGGCAAAGTAGAGGTTTCTCCCAAGGAGAAGATGGTGCCCTTAGGTACCAAGGTAGGTTGTGTGTGCCTTGTGTTGATGGTTTGAGGGGAAAAATCCTTGATGAGACCATAATTCTTCTTGTTCTATCCACCCCGGATCCACCAAAAATGTGTAGAGACTTGAGGGATGTGTAGTTTTGGGGAGGCATGAAGAGGGACATTGTCAAATTTGTTTTCGGTTGCCATAGTTATCAACAAGTCAAGGCCGAACATCAAAGGTCGGGTGGCCTAACCCAAGACATAGAGATTCTCACTTGGAAGTGGGAGGTGAAACAGGACTTTGTGGCTGGGTTGCCCAAGACTAGGAAAGGTTTTTATTCCATATGGATTGTGGTTGATAGTATGACAAAATCGGCTCACTTTCTACCTGTTATGACTACATATAGACTGAAGAGTATGCAAGGTGGTGCATCCATGAGTTAGTGAGGTTACATGGGGTTTCTTTGTCCACCATATCAGATCGTGGTGCACAATTTACTTTTCACTTTTGGCGGTCTTTTCAAAGGGGTCTTGGTACAAAAGTTCACCATAATATGGCCTTCACCCTCAAACGGATGGCCAAGCCAAAAGAACCATTTAAACTCTTGAGGATATGCTTAGGGCTTGTATCTTGGAGCTTAAGAGTAGTTGGGATGATCATCTTCCATTGATTGAGTTTTCCTACAACAATAGCTATGGCTCCTTTGAGGCTCTTTAAACGAGACGTTGTAGATCACCGGTTGGTTAGTTTGAGCTTGGAGAGGTGGCTTTATTAGGACCGGATCTGGTTATGGAGGCTCTTGAGAAGGTTAGGATGATTAGGGAAAGGTTGAAAACAGCCCAAAGTCGTCAAAAATTCCATGTCAATATGAGAAGAAGAGACATTGAATTCAAAGTGGCTGATTACGTCTATTTCAAAGTTTCTCCAATGAAAGGTGTGGTCTATTTTGGTAAAAAGGGGAAGTGGATTCCAAGATATGTTAGTCCTTATGATGTGATAAAAAGGATTGGCAAGGTAGTTTATGAGTTGAGTTGTCTAGTGAAATGAATTTGGTTCTTCCAGTGTTCCATGTCGCTGAGAAAATGTATTAGTAATCCTAATGCTATTGTGCCTCTTGATATTGTGGGTACTGTTTAAGATAACTTGACTTATGAGGAGGATCTGGTTCAGAATTTGGATCGGCAAGTGAAAATATTGAGGAACAAAGACGTGAAATCTGTGAAGGTCCTTTGGAGGAACCAACAAGTCGAAGGTACTATGTAGAAGGGCGAAGTGGACATGCAACAGTGGTATCCTTATATTTTCTACTCCACTCAAGACTAAAGTACTACTTCTAAGTCCCCTATGTGATTTCAAGTATTATATTTCAGCCCTATGTCATTCATATGCATCCATATTTAAGTTAGCCAATTTATGATGATTTTACACTTACGTTGAGATTTTGAAAATGGTGCTTTAAAAGTAATGATGCATTCTTATTGGGGATGATTTATTTATGATCACTCTTGACCGATACATCTCTTTTACATTGGGGGATGAATTTTCCCAAGGGGGAGATATTGAAATGACCCCCAAAAAGTGCTCGAAAATGTACCTTGAAATGATCAGAATTTTAAATTCCATATATCTCAAAATTTGTGCCCGATATCAAAAATCCAACTTCATATTCTTGTTTAAAGGGTCATAATTAGGGGACGGAGGGTCTAATCCTGATTTAAGAGCAAATGAATAGCAATTTCAATTTTCTAAAAATCGCTTATCTAGTGTTTGTCCATGATGGTACCGCGACGCACCTCCATCGCGGGCATGTGTTAATTCAATCTCCGCAATAGGTCCGCGATGCAGACCTGTTTAGTTTCTGCCCAGTTATTTTTTTGTGTCGTCCAAGACTTTTGGGTCTTCAGCCTAAGTGTTCCCAAACATGTTTTTACCTATACTTAGCTATATTTGTTCATGATTGAGCACATTGAATTATGATTTTACCATTCCATGCACGGAGACTTATAAATTTATGAATGAAGTCAATATAATTTCATATTTACGTTGCATCTTATATACTTGGTACATTCCAATGTGTTGACACATATTTTGCTTATATGATGTTACCATGTAGGGACTTGTGCTCCACCAGCTCTATTGGCACATGGCTAGCATATTGACATTTAAGACTAGTAGTAGTGGTGAGCCATTAGTTCGAGGACTTCACTCATTTTATTCATGTTTGTATCTTTCGGACAGTTGTGTACTTTAGACTTGATACCTGGCGGCTTTTACTTTCTATCTTATTTTTATATCTTTTTTATTTGAGGGGAACCGAGCTAAGTCATATGTAGATGGTATGTTTAGAATATGATGTTATGTTGAAATGTTCGTTTGGAGCTTCAATATCCTCTATTGATCCGCTTTCCATATTTTATTTTTGCATTATGTTGATGTTACCTATGAATGCTTGATGTATGCTAAAATCGCTTAGATGAGGTGCCTATGGGTCCCTCATTTTTCATATTATGACAAGTCCCTAGGATCGGATCATGACAAATAAAAAAGTTGTTGAAAATTTTGTACAGGACTGGTGTTACAAGCCAATCTATGGATTGTGGATTAAACCACGGGTCATAGACAGGCTTCATGGTTGAGGTCTAGAAGTTCGTAAAAGATTTTGGTCACTGGAAGTCATTGTACGAAGAACTCCAGGAGTCATACTTTTATATACAAACTGTAAAGCTAATAGTGGATGGGACCCTAAAGGGTGGAAAATTTTCCAACTCTGGGAGGATTTTACAAATAGGATCTACGGTCTATAAATGGAACTATAGATCGTACTATGGGCTCGTGGATTGAAGGTGAAAATTCCAGCAACTAAAATTTTGGGCCATGAAAAGTATGAAGGCCAAGTACGACTTGTAGAATCTAGTATATGTCATAAACCTGGTCTTGTGGAATGAGATCCAAAGACTATTTTCAGGACCCAATTTCAATAGGACGTATGTACAATTCGTACTTTAGTTTATGGGTTAAATAGCACTTGTAAATGGGCCTGACAGTTTTTAAATGAAGCAATTTTTGGTCATTTTCAATTGTTTAACTCCTAAACTACGTTGTTTTGATCTTACTAACTGACTCAAATCCTATAAAATTTATTCATGGACCATTCTAATTCATTCACTCTCAAAATCTCTCCTAAATATCCAAAATTTTCTCTATCTAAAGATTCTATCAATTGAAGCTTATGGTCCAACTTTGGGTCAAGGATTTCAAGGTCTAAACACTCAAATTCCTAAGGTTCTTCATTTATGGTATATAGGGATTCATTCATAAATTAGATTCACCCATGGAACCTAACTCAAATCTCCTTTTTTGTCAAGTTCAAGCATAGATCTCTGAGTTTTTATGATGCCATTTCAACTGATTGGATTATGATTATTACATGATTATTATACCCAATTATGCATGAATTATGAAGAACTATGATTTTTATAATTTCCAATCAATTTCAAGTGATTTCAAAGTATGTGATGATTAGAGCTTGTTAAATTGATGTGAGTTCCTTCACTAATGATCCAAATTAATTTCAAATGCATGATTCTTACATGATTCCTATTGGATGGCATGATTATAACTTTAGTTTGCTCATGTGCCCATACATGACCCTAATTTTCTATGTAAAGCTATAATTTCATGAATATGATTCTAAGCATGAAAGTACGTTGCTATGAAGATGATAAGAGTGACCGAACACCCTAATGTGTATGAAATGATGATAAGATAGAGAATATACCCATACTATATGCAAAGTTATGTAGATGGACTATTCCAATGGTATGAGATATTTTCATGAGATAATAATGCCTATTTTACAAGCTATGAAAGTATGATTTTGATAAAGTATGAACTATGATGGTGACTATTTATATGCATGTTATGTATTCCGTGATATTTGACTTAGCACCGAATGAGTTGAGTGAGAGGGACTATCTCTATGGGTCATTATATAAATCCTCAAGTCTTATAACTATGTGCCACCATATGTTTATAATTATGTGCCCGTAAGGCTAACTAATGGATCCATATAGCATTATGTTTATGTGACACTCGCCATGCTAGGGTTAAGCCTAAAGGATGGGGTCTTTATGTACATGTGATTCTCACTGTGCTAGAATAGAGCTTATAGGGTGAGGGTCGAGTCTACCTTGAAAAAGTAGACTACTCTTTTGTTTAGGGTATTGTCAATTATGGTCTCACTCCCACATACGTATGCTAGGTTATGAAAGATTTGTCATCTCTATCTATGGTTTTAAATATTTATTATTCATGCATTTTTTATCCTTATTCTATTATTATGATTATGCATATTGATATTACATTATAATGTTTCCTTAATGCATGGCATACCTACATACTTAGTACATTGCACGTACTAGTGCATACTCTTTGCCTACATGATCTAACCATATAGGGACATGTGACGACGAGACTATTCCTCTATTTCATGGCTAGAGTTGGATTTGATCATTGAAGATTGTTGGTGAGTTCCCATACTTTGGGGATAAACCTAGATCTTACCTATGTTTTGATATGTCGAGACTTATGACACATTCTACGTTCTATCTTGAGGGTCAGATAGTAGCATATTTCAGTCCCCACCAAGAACTACGATGTAGAGGCATGAATTAGACTTATGATGTTCGTAATTCCCCTTGAAAGGAAACAATGACTTTATTTGCACAAGACTATGTTTCACTTGCTTGCACTCTTATGAATTGCATATTTTACCTTATGCAGGCTTATCTGAACAAGAGGCTTGGATGGGACATCTTCAGGTGTCTTATTCACCGTGTCACAGTTAGGTCCTAGGTTCAGGTTGTGACAATACTTCATTTAAGTTTGAATGAAAAAAAAGGGTGTACTTGGGCTCCATAGATGATTGCTCATATACCTTGGATTAGTTAAGGGTAAGAAATCCAGATTTTGAAGAAGGAAGCTTGAAACCCTTGATGAAAATCTCCAATGGAAGTGTTGAGAGAACTTAGGAGGTGAGTTTTAGGATTTTTAGGCGAATGAAATGTAATTGGAGTGGATTAGGCAGAAATAATTAGCTATGGATAGTTTTATGGACCAAAATGACATAATTTAGGACTTAGGGTAGGAGAAAATGATCAAAACCCTTCATTAAAACTATCAGTGGAACCACGAAAAGCAGGGGTCTATAGATTGTGGATCAATTCTATAGTCCCTAGATAAGGGTTTTTTCACAAAGGTAAACTGCCATTATCTCAGGATCCTACACCACAAAGGAATAGTACGGCATGTAGTTCAATTTACGGCTCATCCTGTATGTTCATATAAAATCTGTAGAAATATAAATTTTGGGTCAAAATGACTAATTCAAACTATGGCCCATAATTTCTTATACGAGTCGTAGAACATCTCTAATAAAATCCAACAACACTTAGTTAATTTCACCACCTCAGAACCAACCACGAAACTATCCGTTTATGACCCATCAACAGGGCCACAACCCATAAAGAGGTCTCGTTCTATCGACCCTTGATCTACCCTTCTCTGAATCTAAACCACGACCACCAATGATAATCTGGCAATCTATTCACGACTCGTCAAATTTATTCGTACATTAGACCCCAAATTTTCAAAATAATTGCAAGTGTTAGGGTCATCTATAAGACCCTGTCTACAACTCGTGGAATCATCTATGAGTCATAGATTGGACTCCTAGTTCCTGCACTTGAACAAATTTTCAATTTTTCTCTTATAATTTGACTTTCAAACTTATGGGGTATTACAAACTCCTATTGAAGTTCACAATGAATTTTAGGTACTTTTTATGAGATTTATTATCACTATCTAATAGTAAGAAATCTAAAATACTTTTTTATATACATTTGAATCATTGTTGATCATATTGCTCCTTTTAAAGAAATAGAAGAAGATATATAGGGGTTTTCTCTGGATTATTCATATGGTACCTAATTCTATGGTACAGTGGGACTTCGGGGCTCTCCAATTTAGCTAGGTTCATAGTTCCAAAATTTTTACAATCAGCGACACAAACCCATTCTTCAGTCCTACTTAGCATAATATGGAGGTACTTATGGAAGAATAGGCTAATACGATTTTTCAGAATAAAGCTATAGACGGAAATTATCATTAAACAACTTATTAGTAGATAAATAGAGGACTTCATAATGACATATACATCATATATCCTGGATCAAGTAAAAACTTTGGGATTCCAACAAGCTACTACTACATCCATTTCATTAGGAATCAATGATCTTTCTCTATAGCTAAACTCTATATAACTCTAACCATCATCCACAAACGGTCTCTGACACCATGTTTGTATAGTTGTTACTCATCGTATTGTATTCTATTGTTTGTCTAAATACAATATTTTTTTAAATTTAAATTCTATTATATCATATCATTTAAATTCATTGTTAGGTTGCGAGGAAAAGATTCATTTTGTGTAATTACTGATTTGATGTGATATCATCATTATCTTAATATTTTCTTCTCATTTTGTCCCTATTTATTATTTAATAATTTTATTTTTCTATCTTTTCATAGTATTTTTACCTCGTACCCTAAAATTTCTTGTATCTTTGTTATTCCAATTATGAATATGTGATATTATGTAACGATGGAAAATGATATAATTATCTAAGCATTATATTAATAAAATAATACGATATAATATAATACAATAAAAATATTGGTTTGTTTGTAAAATCGTGTGGTAGTTGAAATTGCACTACAAGAAAATATACTTATAGCTAGGAAATTTAAGCTATGAATTTGAAAATCGTAGCTATTATTTAGCAATAGCTACAAAAATTAAAATCTCGTGACTAACTTCAAAATCATCAAATTTCTTAGCCACGGAAATTAAATTGACGAAACTACATCTTTATTTTTATCATAACTGCTAACAATCATGATAATAATTATCTAACTAGCCACAATTTACTACTACAATAACAATCTGTAGCTAATGATAGGTTTTTGTGATAAATAAAAGTGATTGTAGCAACAGTAACTCTTTAGCTATAATAAATTATTTGAAACAAAATATTGTAGGTAAATAAATACCTTTTCTTCAAGTCATAGAAAATTGTGGCAATAGTTAAATGAAATAGCCATAGATTTTTTGCTATAATTAAATTTTATGGGTCGTATGGCCAATCGTATGGCTTCCGAATTAAGAATTTTTCTAAATATGGACCACGCCTCGTAACCTCGTCATGAAGATTTTTCCAAGTATAGGGTACGGCCTGTGTCACGAACTGTGTGACATCACACGGGCCGTGTAGCCCCTTGTATAGCTAACTTCGTGAAAATTTTTCCAAGTATGGGATCTTCAAGCTCAAGCTAAGTTCACTTTCAAGCCTTCCAATTCAAGCTTTTTTATGTTGTTTAAGGTCATCATGGGTCTCCTACATCAAGCCATGTTCAAGACAATTTTGTTGGATAAGTTTTTCACAAGTACCGATAGAAGGGTCAACTTTAAAGAGTCATATCTATTAGCACAAAAGGAACTGGGTGGACCAAGACCTATCACATTAAATCCCTTTGAATTAGCTTTCTAATGCACTCAATTTCACCTCATTTAGAGTTAGGATGAAGAAGTTATGCCCATTTTCGTAGAACTCATCTATGTAGGGGTATATGTGGGTTTTTCTTAAATTCCATTTCATTAATGGCGTTTTCATGAATTTAGTTATTTCTATTGGTCTTTTGGGATTTCCTATTCTATCTAATGACCTTCTAAAGACCTAAATCCTATTCCAAACATTCAAAACTCATTCTTCACATTTTAAACTCTCTCAAATTCCTCTCAAGAACTCTTGAAAATCTTCAACTCGGGGATCAAGGCATATTCAAGTCTGCTTCAAACTTCTCTTGGAATTTCTTCAATTGGGTCTAGGTGTGTGGGTTTGATCTTTGGTTCCTTTACCAAAGAGATCCAAAACTTTTCTAGCACTTTTGATGAATTTTGCTCACTTTAATTTGAGGTTTTGAATATTGTGATTTCCTTAAATTCAAATAATGTATGGGTTATGTTTATTTACTGATTTCAAGTTGATTTAAATTATAAAATGATGATTTACATTCGGTTTATGAAACTATGAATATGCATGTCCCTTTTTAAGACTTGTTTATGCATGGGTGATTATATTATGATTTTAAATGTAAATTTAATTATGTTTTCACTTGAATCTCATATTATATTGATGATTTTATATTGAATCTTAATTACTCATGTCTTCCTCACATCATTCATGGCATTTTCATTCATGGCATTGGATTAATATGGAAATTATGAAGTGGGTTAAGTCCAATTATGTTTTATGATATGATTTTTATGAGAAATGGGTTATGGCAAGAATGTGATCACATACATGTCTACGTTTAAGACTCTTTGAGAATCATGGGTACTTGCACCATATTGTTATAAGAATGGACTATTCCTAAGCATGAATATTAGTTATGATTTGGTTGTTGAGCCTAAAGGTGCATTGAAATGAATTGAAGTGACTTACTCTTGAAGGTATGTATATATATAAGTATTCTTGTGGGATGTTTGACTTAGCACCGATGGATTGAGGGTCCTCTTCTTTTCCTTGAACTATGTGCCAACATAAGAATGGTAGTTATCTACGAAATAACTAGATCGTAAGGGATGATTATTCATTTATGATATAGTATGATAAACTTTATAAGAACTTCTTCCGAAATGATCGGATCGTAAGGAAGGTGACCACCACATATGAAATGACTGGGTCGTTGGTGTAGATTACCATTGGCAAGTAATCCTCTCTAACCGATGGGAGGTTAACATCGGGCAAATTCATGTAATGGCTCGCATGGGCTTGTAATGTCGGTTATGGTCTTATCCCCACTATGTATGAGCATTATTGGCATTTCATGCATCATCACTTTTATGGAAGATTGTTATACTATATTTCTTTGATTATATATTTCTTTCTATATTATGTGCCCTTTCCACCTAATATAGTATATAGGTTTTAGTAAGTTGCATGCATTGCACCCCGCATACTTAGTACATTCAACGTACTAACACTTACTTTTGCCTATATGATCTCACCTGTAAGGATCGGAGATTACTTTCATCCACCGTTCGACGGCTAGATCAGATTTTGAGACATTTAGTGAGGTGAGTCCTATTTTCCAAGGACAAGCCACCATTCCTCTACCTTATGTTGTTTTTACTTATGTTACATATACTTTGAGGGTGAGCCCGGGACATGTCTTGGCCCCCATCCCATCTTATGACTAGAGGCATTATTGGACATCTTGTAGACTCTTGTCAGATCTATGTGTTATACATCATATTTAAAGCTTATGATTATGGTTATCTATTAGATATGGTTGTATGGATTGATCATTGAAATTATGATATATATGTATGTTTGATGTAGAAATGTGGAAGATCCTAAGTCTCGAATTTCCCCTATAGAGTGAGTCCTCCTTATCCACCCCTTAGTCTTTATGTGCTACGTATTATGTGAATCCATGTTTATCATGCCCCAAAGTCCCCTTAAGGTGGACCGGCACCTGTTGCCGATAAGGCTCGATAGAACCAAACTATATCTATGCACTTTTTAGATATATTATAAGGGATTTCTACAGTTAACATGCCTTTATGCTAGTAAACAGTAATAATAAGCCAAAAGGAAATGCATATGACTAGGCCATTGGGGCTACAATGTCTAAGGTGCGAGACATGACTACACTTTAATTCACATAGTCTACAAGCCTCTAGATAAGAGAAAGCGTTTGATAAGGGTCGGGACAGGCCCCGCCTTGACTACTGTATAACACAAACATATAAGCTCTAGACATATACAAAGCTTTGAAGCAACCTAGAGCTTGGTAATGGCAGCTGGATATCCTGTACTACTGGGGAGATCTATTAGCACCTGTACCTGCAGCATGAAATATAGGTCCCCCATAAGGGACGTCGGTGCGAGATAATGTACTGAATATGTAAGGAAGGAAATATTGTATATAAAGTAACAGCTCAAATGAAACTATGCACTGGTGCATAATAAGAGACCACCTTTGGTTATACTTTGGAATCATGTACTTTATGTTCTTTATATTACTTTACCTATATTGTATAATCTGTGCACAACTGTAATACAAATGACCAACTGATCAGTGGTAAAACAGTATCGGGATCGTCCTTGGCTAGGTTTTTCCTTAACCCCTCGTGCTACCACCCATGATAGGATTGTCCCTGGCTAGGTGATATTTCCACCCCTCGGGCTACCACCCATCAATAAACAATACACTTTATCTTTCAATTATCTTTGAGATTATGCTTTTGGTGGTCATAATATTGGAGCCATAGGATTGTAGATGTAACATATGACATATAAATAATCATACAAGACAATATGACAATGAAATGAGTACGTTACACAAATAATGAAATGCGTACAGGATGAAACAACTTGTGAACTTTATTTAGCAACAAGAACCCATGTAACCTTGTGTTTATTTATATATGCATATTTGAAGGTGATTATATATGGAAACATGTGAACATATGAAAGGATGGAGATACGGTCAATAGTTATGTCGGAGTTTGATAAATGCCGTTATATACCAAAGAGGAATCTATGTTTCATACCAAACGATACGAAATCTTACATACCTGGTTGTATGACCTCGTTACTACCTTGGAGTAGCTGCGTTTATCCTCAAATATTTATCTATAGTATATTAGGCAATAAGACTAGTATTAGCAGCAAAGAAACACTTTTTGATAGCCCAATATCATAAAAACTATCACCTGAACAACAAGCTTATAATTACCGACCCAAAGGCGTTCCTTCTATCTTTTCACTTATAATCTTATTTTCTAACAACTATTCTTATGGACATGTCATCTACATCTTATTTTAGACCCTTAAGAGTCTTAAAATAACCCATAAGGCACAACACATAATAATTCTTCACAACATACAAACAAGCGGCATAACATTACATCCTTTCACCACACTTCAACGTGAACAATCCCGAACCTATTTTAACTTTATCAAAATTGTCCTCAACATATCCATATATAACAATAGCCTCAAAAATTCTTATAGCAGTACCAAAGTAGTTATGAAAGACGTGAGACAATAGCCTTCCATCCAACAGTTCATACTAAGAACACAATTGTGATATGCTATAAGGACTCACTTTTGTGGACTGTAAAAGTAGTGCAGCAGCTCAATTACGCGACTAACAAACTATACCTTGTTAAAAAATAAGTCTTACTTCATAATTAATCCAATCAATTAAGAGAAAGTCCTCTTGAACAACAAGAAATGTTCACAACAATACTTAGGACACCTGCTGTCCAGAATTTCCAGTATAACATACTAGCATTTACTTCTTATTTTTCATGAAGAAACCATACTAAGTACACAACTATAATTGCTTACCTTTGCCTTCAAGATTCAGGTATCACTTCAAGCGCCTTAGAGGATTGTATTTGCAGCTTGGCAAAGTGAAATAGATAGAATGCAAGAGTCTTTAGGAAAGCTGAAAAATTGTTTTAAGTGGAATGAATTGAGGGTTACTTTTGATCCGTTCTTAAAGACTCTTTTGGACAACTTTCTCTTGCCTTTTGACCAGATATTGACACCTATTAATACACTTGTTATGCAGCATGTTATCCCTTACATTTGGGCCTAAATGGATCTCCAACTTAATGGACCTTTTTCTGCCCATTTTTCAGCTTTCTTAATTAGTTTAGGCCTAGTTTATCAAAGAAATTATGATGTCTTTGGGCCCTTTTAATATCCTCCTTGGGCTGAACATATAGTCCATTTATGATTATAAAACTTGGGTTGAAGTTACACCCTTAACACAGACTTTATTCATAATCGAACTTGGACAGATTCGACGTCGGGCCTCATCTCCGTTTAGCTAGCAAATTTAAGCTAAGCAAGTAGGTGACTCGCCTACTAGATTATTAAGTCATACAAGCACCTCAATTCTTTTACTTTGTTTAGGGTTGTGATCTCCTCAATTTAACACAAAATATGTATACACTCGACCCTCTTAAGTGTTAGACACACATATCGCCTATTAACACGAGATTCAAGCACTTTTAAGAATTGGCGCTAATTTGACCAAACCATATTATGTTTCATTTACATAGAATTAGTACATGTAAAATGTGGGGTGTTACAATGTTAATCCATTTTCCTATGTTATCCCCATAGTGTGAGTCATACTTTCCCATCCCTTAGAACTATGTGTTTACTATATATATACGCTTCCGAACCAATG
Organism: Solanum ossicruentum; assembly: GCA_025774065.1. Taxonomy (NCBI): domain Eukaryota; kingdom Viridiplantae; phylum Streptophyta; class Magnoliopsida; order Solanales; family Solanaceae; genus Solanum; species Solanum ossicruentum. The sequence goes on along the minus strand of JAOTQR010108927.1, from coordinate 1,984 downwards.
ATATGAATATGGATACTTTGAGGCTTGTTTGGGGATCCTTGGGTTCCCATTCACCATATCACTCCTACATACCAGGTCCAGATCATGACATTATTACTCTGCCACTTATGATTAGATGATAAAAATCTCCAAGCGCCCATGTAAGAGAACTTACGACCATACTTTAATCAGTAGATTGAGTGTCTTTTTTGCATGATGGACAAGCCAAAGCTCCCTTTGTGCTCCATCTAAAAAAATTTACATAAGCTAAAAAATCATTTATAGCCCATAAAAGTGTTGCTCGCATGCATAAGTTCTTTTTTTTAATCATCAAATGTATGAATCCCATCATACCATAATTCTCGCAACTAATCTATCAATGGTTCTAAGTACATATCAATATCATTTCCAAGAGCTCTAGGACCAGGTATTAACAAAGACAAGAAGCAATATGATTGTTTCATGCACATCTATGGGGGTAAGTTGTATATAATAATAACCACTGGCTAAGTACTATGAGAAACACTTAAGTTACCAAAAGGATTTATACTATCAGATGCTAATCCAAATCTAACATTACGAAGATCTCTAACAAAGCCAAGATCAGATGCATCAAAATGTTTTCACGCTTCAGAGTTTGCTGGATGTCTAAGAACTCCATCTTTCAAATGTTGATCATAATGCCATGTCATGTCTAAAGCAACTTCTGGTGATATAAACAAGCTCTGCAATCTTGGTTCCAAGAGAAAGTAACGTAACACTTTATGAGAAACTTTATTCTTAATCTTTCCTTAAATAGTCTCATCTGTCTTTTGGCCTTCAACTAACTTTCACCTAGACTCCCCACAAACCAAGCAAGATTCAGCTTCTGCATTTTCTTTCCAAAATAGCATACAATCATTCCGGCATGCATGTATCTTTTCATAATGATGACCTAAATGTTGAATCATTTTTTTTACTCTATAGAATGACTCTTGCAAAGTTTCACTAGAAGGAAGTGCTCGTTTAATTAACTTCAATATGCTATCAATTGTTTTATCACTCAAACCATGAAGGCACTTGATTTGGAACAATTCCACAATTAATGATAGCTTGGAAAAAATCTCACAATCAGGATAAAGTTGTTGTGCAGCATCATCCAATAATTTGAAAATTTTGAAAATAGTTTCTGAAGCACCATCTTGTTTAAATTTAACCCCACAGGAATCATCCAATGATTTTAGGACCAGCAGTATCATAAATCATTTCATAAACATATCATCATCTCAAAAAAATACACCTCTTGAAGGCACTGAGGTTAATAACCTCAATGCTCTCAAGAGGTGTATTTTTTCGTTCTTTTCTTTTCTTTTGATACGTATCACCTTACTCTTTTTGTTCTCCATGCCGATTAATGATTTGCTTTTTAGATGCATTTTCTCCATATTGAAGCCAATGTGTGTATCCTTTTACTATCCCAAAAAGTATTAAATATTTTTTGTCTTCATCTCTTAACCCATGAAAATCATCATTGCATTGCGTACAATGACAAGGAATTTCACCTTCTACTTCTGAGTGCTTAGAGGCAAATTGAAGAAAACTATCAACTCTTTTTAAATAAACATGACTTGATGTGTCAGTACAACGCAACCAAGTTTTGTCCATTTTCAAATTTTTTACTAAGAAAACTTAGAAAGACCACCTTGAGTCCAAAGTGGCCTCCGGCCCAAATGGACGATCATGCTTATGTGTTTATATTTGAAGAATGTATATGTTATTTAACGAACTTTTGTCCCAGGGGGCTGGGAGTTATTTTATTAGCACATTTTGATCATGAAAGTTGTTTACAGGGCATTCCATCCAGAGGAGTTCAAAGAAGTTCGAGAAGAAGAAATTATCCAAGAAGATTTAGTTTAGGACTGTACCCCTGCGTGGGACTGATTATTTTGTATCCCTTTCCCATATTATGTATCCCCATTAAGTTATTTATAAGGCTTGTATAAATATTTTTGGGGCAATGGAACGT
>JAOTQR010108926.1:23790-67197 GCA_025774065.1 Solanum ossicruentum | reverse complement strand
AACCATTGGGTCCTTTCAACCATGGTTCCTAAAACCCTCTTTTGATTAGTATTGCATTATTTAAAGTTAATTTTACATGTTTCTCTTGTATATTGAGAAATTTACTGCACAATGACTTTATTTCATGCAATTATGCTTGTTTTAGCATGTTTTGAGCTTCAAATGTTGGATCTAATGTTGGAATTGATGAGTGGTTTTTCTATGAATGACTTAGGGGTGTTGCAAGGTTTTGAAAAAAGAATTTACTTATGATTTTCATGCATGCTTTTATCTCTAAATTGCATGTTCTTTTACCCCCATTACACACCCCATGGTGTTTGATAAAACTTCCGGTCATGCTTTCTTGAGGAATTGAGGTCCAAAGCATGAGATATGATATGAATGATATTATGATGACAAAATGACCTTATGTAGAGGATTATTCCTACATGAGGTGTTGCATTAGAGCTTATGATGAATCCTATATAAAGTGTTGCACTAGACCATGCCCAATCCGAGGGGATAAGAGCCCGGGTAACTATGTGAGGGTTTATACTTCACCACCTAGGATGATTAGGGTGTGACCATCATCAACCAAGTTGGGAGTTTGTATGCATCAACCATTTGAGGGGTTCATACCTTACCACCTAGGATGATTGGGGTGTGACCAACATCAACTATGTGAGGGATTTATACCTCACCATATAGGATGATTGCGGTGTGACCATTATCAATCAACCAAGGTTAGAAAGCTATTTTGGTCTCTTCTTCACATATGATATTTTATACAAGCATGATTTACTCAAGCATGTTTTACTCTAGCATTGATCATATATGCCATATTACTACATTATGCCTAGTGTCTATTGAAATACATTTTGGTTATGATGTCTATTCCTTGTTGCATTGCATCCTGCATACTTAGTACATTCAAACGAACTAACACATACTCTTTCCTATATAATGTCACCGTGTAGGAACCGGTGCCCGAGATGATCCTCCTCCACCACGTGGTTAGGTGGTGCTATTCCAAACATATTGGTGAGTCCTCCATTTCAAGGACCTTAGTCTATGTTGTTGTTAACTATATATTAAGATTCTATTTACTTTATCATTTACCTATGACTATGAGGTTGAGCCCAGTTATATGTCTTGGTCCTCGCCGTTATCTATATAGTACAAGTGTTGTTGGATAGAGCTATGTATTTATGCCATGAGTTGATTCTAATATCTCTTGACTCTATGTTATGGCAAGTCCTCCCTTAGCCCCTTTTCCCTTATTTCTATTCTTCAAATGTCATTTAATTATTTCGCGACCAAGGATGTATAATGATATGCTATGAGGCTTGTTTGGGGTTCCTTCGGGTTCCCCATTCGCCAGTCACATCTAGGCCCGAGGCTTGGGTCGTGACATTAGGTTTAGCTCTTTTTGTGTACCTAACTATTTTATGCTTATGTGATCAGCGAATATGTAATATTTATCTCCATACATATAATGTCTTCATATCTTTAAGTCAAATACAATAGCGGGGAGTTCCTTATCATGGATAGGATAATTCAATTCATGTGGTTTTAATTTTTGAGAGGCATAAGAAATAACTTTTCCTTGTTGTATCAGAGCACACACTAGACCACGATGAGATACATCACTATATATCACATACGCCTTCCCCTTCATTGGTATAGTTAGTATAAGAGCTTACATCAACAAGGATTTAAGAGTTTCAAAGGTTACTTGGCTTTTCTCATTCCAAATAAACTTTTCCTTTTTCTTCAAGAATTTGGTCAAAGGGGAAGCTATAATGGAGAAGCCTTTCAAGAACCTCTTATAGTATCCCGCCAAGCCTAGGAAGCTTCTTACTTCGGTTTCACTTTTAGGAGGATTTCATTCAACAATTGCTTGGATTTTACTAGGATCCATCATTGACACGATGTGTCCCAAAAAGGTCACTTCATTTAACCAAAATTCACATTTGGAAAGTTTAGCATAAAGTTCTTTCTCTTTCAAAAACGCAAAACAATTTTGAGGTGCTTATCATCATCTTCACTATCCGTGGAACACACTAAAATATCATCTATAAGAACTGCCACAAATTGATCCAAATATGGCTTAAATATTCAATTCATTAGATCCATAAAAATCGAGGGAGCATTAGTCAATCTGAATGGCATCACCAAAACTTCCTAATGACCATACTGAGTTTTAAAAGCATTTTTAGGAATATCTTTCTCTCTAATGTGCAGTTGATGATATCCAGACGTCAAACTGATCATTGAGAGTACATTAGCACCCCTCAGCTGATCAAATAAATAATCAATAGTTGGTAGTGGACATCTATTCTTGATTGTTATTTTGTTCAGCTGTATGTAATCAATACATAACCTAAGAGTTCCATCCTTCTTCTTTACAAATAAAGTAAGGGCTCCCCAGTGAAAAATACTAGGAAAGGTAAAACCCTTCTCGAGAAGATCTTGTAACTGAATTTTTAACTCCTTTAGTTCTATTGGAGAGATCCTATATAGAGTAATGTAAATAGGAGTAGACCCAGGAATAAGCTCAATTGGAAATTCAACTTCCCTTTCCAGGGGTAAACTAGGATAATTTCTGGGAAGACTTCTGGAAAATCACACAAAGTACGTACATCCTTAAAACTAGGGATCTCCAACGGTGTATCAACTATGTGACCAAGATATGTATCACAACCTTGCCAAATCATCTTTCTTGCCAAGGCCGCAGAAATAATACTAGACATCAATTATCTTTAACCTTTTATAGTGATATGAGAAAATGGAAGGTCCTTAAAAGTCATATGCTTTGATTAACAATCCACTACTGCACGATATCCATAGAGTCAATCCATCCCAATAATTACATCAAAATCTTAAAGGGCATTTCAATCAAATCAGCTAGGATAACTATGTCTTCAATCATGTAGGGACAAGCTCGTAAATTCGATTACAAACAACTTGGTAACCTAAGGGAATTTCAACTAGTAAATTATAGTTAATGCTTACAAACTTCACAATCTCGAGAAGAACAAGAGTTGAACAAATATAAGAATGTGTAGAACCAAGATTAAATAATGTAAACACACATAAGGCAAACAAGTGAAATTTACCAACAGCTACGTCTTGGCCAACTTGATCATCCCTTTGTTTCACAGCATAAGCTCTTATAGTAGCCTTAGCTCACTAGGTTGATTTGCTCCACTTGCTCCTGCCGCTTAAGTATTTTTGGTTTTGTACCTCTATTGGTTTGAGGATTAATAGAAGGCTTTTGAACAAAGCTTTCAATGCCCAAGAAAGGAACCTGTTTAGGACAACCTTTCATTTTATGATTAAAGCTGCGAAAGTTAAACCATGCACCAGAAGATCTCCTGCAAACACCATAATGATTATTCCCACATTATTCACACACAGGAACATGAGTCCTACCTTGGCCAATATTTGGAGTGCTACTTGTAGAAAAATCTGATTTACTTTACTTGGTTTAAGATGACCTGTTAATATTACTAGCCTTAGAATCATCAAACCTTCCACTTTTGTATGGACCTCTGAAATTTGATCTGGGGTTCCAGGGTTTATTTTCATGTCTACTAACTTCTTCGTTATCAATCTTACCTGGGTAAGAGCAGCGAAAACTAATTCACAGAAGTTTTCATGTTAGAAGATTGTCGCATTCTTCTTGCTGGAATCATTTAGACCATCGTTAAATCTCCTACACTTATCTTTCTCCTCTTTAATAATATCTCCATCATAAAGAGAAAGTCTTAGGAACTTTTGTTGATATTCAGCAATAAACATGCCCCACTGCCTCAAACTTTTTAAAAAAAAATCTTAACATCATAGTAGATAGGTGGAACATACTTCATGAAGAATTCCTTAACAAAATCATCCAAAGTAAGAACCGAAGGTTTTACCTTGGCATTGGTAATACTTACCCACTAACCATAACAATCATTTTGTAATAGTGAGATAGCATACTTGAATTTAGCAAAATATGAACACTCTAGTTGCTCAGACACCCTCTACATGTGCTCTAGCCATTGTTTAGCATCAATGGGATCAATAGTGCCTTCAAATTTGACTCCACCCATTTTTCTTATTTTCTCGAAGTTTATTCCATTGGGATTGTGCATCGCTTCAGCCTTGTTATGGAAGAATTCATTCATATATTTGAAAGCAGGACTTGTAACATAAATACTATGGCTCATATGTGATGTGGTCTAGGTCTTACACCCTGTTCATTTCCCACTTCAGACCCAACGGTGTGAGGGACATATGGATTCGAGAAAATGTTTGCCAACCCCTTCTAGTGAGTCATCCAAGTTACACCACTTTTTTAGAGAATAAAGTGGTCGTTGTCAAAATATAAAACCTAACCAAGGTTAGGATCCAACCAACAGGGAATACGTAGACTCATGAGAATTCACAAATAAGCAATTCAAATAGTTAATCAACTCAATTCCCCAAAAGGGGGATTTTGCAATAAGAAATAAGAAAGTCAACAAAATTAACCAGCAAGGGAGAAAAACAATAATAGAGAGAAACTAGGGTATTGTGTTCCCGATGAATTTTCAACTTAGTATCATTGGATAACCCAATTCTTGTCTAGAATATAGTATGTAGGACAGTAATTTAAGTTTACCAAGCCTTTTGGTCAAAGGTGAGAGGTGAATTTCACTATGTAACTTGACCCATCTCTATAGTGTGCATTACAAACCATTACCTAGAAGTTCCAATACAACCCCCCCCCCCCACTAGCCCAGTTCGGTTGATTAGATGAGAACACATCAATTGAATCTTGTTAATCAATCTTTTTTTCTATTCATCATTACCATATTCCAGTCAATAACACTAGGTGAGTTCTAATGTTTGCCACCATTAGAAAACATGCAAAATGAAGAGAATTGATTAATACATGCATATACCAATTCCAGAAATTACAAATTATCCGGGTTTACTTTGTTAGATCTTCATGGTTCCTACAAACCTAGTTATGGATTTAGCTACTCATGTTATGGGTAGATGAAGAAATTATGAATTGAGAAAACACAATTAAACACTTACCCAAATGAACTGTAAATCAAGTAAATTCAAAATTGATTGTGAATCACAAGGTTGAAGTTCAAATTAATTCACAAGCATATACTCTTAATTTTCTCTCTCGGTATTGTATTCTAACCCCAATTACAATGAACTTGGCTGCTCTCCCTAAAAAGTACCTAAAAATACTATTTATCATAAAGACAATTAAATCCTTAATACAATTGGAAAACTGGTCGACAAACTCTAGAAAAGCTATTTATGACTCATAGTGTCTGTAATTGGGGTATCGTAATCTGCTCATGAGATCTTGGACTTCTCTTCTATGACATGACTTTATAACTTGTAAATGGATCCATGGCTCATATTTCTTGTTTGTAGGCTTCAACTGAATCAAATTGTCCTTCACTAGAAATCATCATGAAACCTAGCTATACGACTTGTAGAATACTCTACTACTCATACATCTATCCCATAGAATTTAGCTTCGAATATCATTCCTCAATGAAATTTATCACGAGACCAACTATATGGCTCGTATAATACTCTAAAATCCACAGAGAGTCTCGTAAATTATCAAAAAGCAGAAATCTTCTGCAATTTTGCCCCAAGTCATAGCTAACCTATAACCCTGCAAAACTAAACACAAAAACACATAAAACCCAAAAATATCGAATTGAGGACACACAAAATCTTAAGTTTTAAACATCAAATGTGTTGTATTTTGGTAAAACATCAACACCTTCAACTTAAAATTGATGTTTGTCTTCAAGCGACTAATTAATCTATATAGACAATATAGTAACACATAGCCTCAACTCAATGGCATATATAATATACATCTCAAACTCATGTACCCATACTAGATTTTTAAAATAGGATCAGATAGTTATTTAGTGAACCGATGCAAACTCGTGCATATGAAAACACAACTATGACAAGCAAGGGGCTATCATAGTCCACAATCACTGATCAAGTCAAATGCTAACAATGCAATACAAGTTCCCCCATAGTAAGAGGTCCCATAATTGACACTCAATGATGATTTCATGTTTAACCTTAACTATGCAAAAACATTCACTCTCATAAAAGATAGTCATGCATAATGACTACTACCATAAGCTTGCCCCAATACTCATGACGCAGAGCTTCAACTAACATGACTAGGATCACTTTAGGACTCTCTAGGATTGTATGCAAGCTCAGAGAACTTTGCTATAACATTTTAGGAAAATAGTGACTAAAGCTCCTGCTTGAATCTGCGTTCTTCTACACTCTTGCCCCAGCAACTCTTTTATTTTCACCTTATTCTCCCTTTTTCCTTATTTAATCTTTTCTAGGTGCTTTCTTCTCATTTTTCAGCTTTTTACCTTGTTTTTATGCTTCTTTTGCTTTCTAGCTCGATCTAAGGCATCTTATATTTTTCTTGCACCCAGTACATGATTTTTCTTCTTTTTCTTTTTCCTTTCTAACTCACCTCCTTATTTTTGTGCTTTTACCCTTTCACCAGCCACCCTCCACTTAGGATTTTAGCTAGTGTTAAAGTGCACAATATCTATCTTTTGAATCAGGGTGATCATGCCCAAGTTACACCTCTCTTTAGGAGGATAAAGTGGTCGTTGTCAAATAAGAAACCTAACTAAGGTTAGGGTCGAATCCCACAGAGAATACAAAGACTTCGAAATTGATTCACCAATAAACAATTCAAGTATTAACTAACTCAATTCCCCAAAAGGGGAGGTAATTTAAGTATTAACTAACTCAATTCCCCAAAACGGGAGGTTGCAATGATTGATAAGAAATTAAACTAAACTAACAAAAACAAGACACAATCAATAATGGAGAGTAACTTGGAAATTATATTCCCCATGATTCTCCAACTCAATATCCCCAGATAACATAATTCTCGACTAGAGTATAGCATGTAGGACAAGAATTAAGTTCACCAACCCCTTTGGTCAAAGGTGAGAGGAAAATTTCACTAAATGACTTGGCCCATCTCTATAGTGTGCAATAATAAACATCATCCATAGTCCCAGTCAACCTCCCCTTGGTCTAGTTCAGTTTATAAGACGAGAACACATCATCAAGTCCTGCTAACCAATCTTTTTTCCTATTCATTACTACCTGGATCGGGATGGTAACACTAGGCAAGTTGTAATATTGACCACCACTAGAAAACATGTAAAATGAAGAGAATTGATTAATATATGTAGATACCCATTCTAAGAATTGCAAATTATCTAGATTCATTTGGTTAGATCTTCATGGTTCACACAACCCCAAGTTATGTATTTAGCTACTCATGCTATGGGTAGATGAAAAAATCATTGAATTGAGATACATAATATCTCACTTACCCAATTGAATTGAACAACAAGCAAACCCAAATTGTATTAAGAATCACAAGATTGAAAGATACAATGAATCCACAAGTGTATTCTCCTTTCCAATATTTTGTCTCCAAGTGCAAAATCCTAAAAAGTACTATAATGGCGTCCTCTCCACTATGTATTCTAGATAATGACCTAAAAATTACTATTTATAGTAATTACAAACAAGTCTTAAGAAATTAGAAAAACTGCTTAGCAACTTTATACGATAGGCCTTTACGACTTGTAACTGGGTTTACGAGTCGTAATAAGTTTTTCTGGAGTTTAGCTCTTGAGATCTCATACTTCACTGCTATGGATCCACTTTACGAGTAATAGACTGATCACGACTCATATTGTGCTCTCATAAACTTCATCTATATCAACTAGTCCTTTATTGGATCTCACTAGAATTCTTCACAAAACCATTCTATATGACTTGTAGAGTGAGCTACGACTCATAAAGAGATCTTGTATGACTGAACTTCAGATCTTCAAACTTCACTGGAAATCTCCATGAAACCCACTTTATGACTCGTAGAATCCACTATGACCCATAGAGATTCCCGTAAACCTTCAAAAAAATTAGAAAAGCCTGCAATTTGCCTCAAAATCATGCAAACCTGCTTTCTTGCAAAAGCTACTCACAAAAACACATAAAAACCGTGAATGTCACATTGAGAACACATAAAATCCTAAATTTTAAGAATCAAATGTGTTGTATTTTGACATCACATCACAGGGCCACTTTTGATAGCCACCCTCAACTTAGGTTTTTTGCCTCATTTAAGGTTCACAATGCTCAAGGACAGACCAGGTCCAAATTCAGGATTTTTCACTAGATAAGCCTAGGTTAATTAGGTGTTATGAATGAATTGGTACATATAAGGCTCAAATATTTGGAACAAGGATATCATCACTTGGTTGGTTCTTTTTAAGCGAAAGTGGACTACTTCAGAATAAAGGCTCAATATCCTTTCATAATCTATTAAATCTACAATTTAACTTAAAGTAAGAAGGCAAGTTCTGAATTAGCACAAAATACATGACTCTAGCAACATAAGCTCACACTCTCATGGCATTGCATACATTATTAACAAAAGAGTCACAGATCATGCTTCTTATCTCAATTTACACTTGTTAAATATATATTGTAAAAGACCTAAACATGTATGGTTAGTATCTAACTTCTAATCAAAACTTTTGGTGGGTACCACTTTTCAAAACAAAACGTAAAAACATGTTATATGCCTTAAGTATTAGTACTATATACTAAACATACTATCTAAACTACCTAAACATGCTGGTTCAATAAAACTAAATATCCACAGGGAAAAAGAACATGAGCAAGAAAACCCCGAGATAAAAAATTGGTATAGTTATGGACCATAAGCTACTCAAACTTCACTAAGGCCCATAACTACCACACCACATCGAAAAAGATGTGCATTGTCCCTAATGCACAAAATCAATCAAAAATAGAATGTAAAAGGTCAAAAACATACCAGGACACCTAAGCACCATGGTCCACCTTGTGTTGCCTCCCAATCAGTGTCTAATTTATTATAGCGGCACAACATAGGTAATTGGTTACTTAGACTTCGCCAACTACCCAGACTTTACTCTTGAGCTTATTTAGATGCTTCATGGACTGACGAATATCGAAGATAACTTCCTTGTCATTCAATCTAAACCTGAGTTGACTAGCATCCATAACTACTAGAGCTCGTCCGGTGGCTAGGAATGGTCTTCCCAAGATGATTGGGACGTCGAAGTCAACCTCGCAATCTAGAATCACAAAGTTTGCAGTGAATATGAATTTTCCACCTTTACCAACTCATCATAGAGTATCCCCATAGGTTTCTTCACTGTTCGATCCACCATTAACAACCGCATGCTAGTAGGAGTAGGGGCTCAAAATCCAAGCTTCTTGTAGATCGCAAGGGGCATCAAATTGATACTGGCACCTAAATAAGATAGTGCCCTTGCAAACTCCATATTGCCTATAGTGCAAGGTATAGTGAAAGCACTTCAATCTTCACGCTTCTGAGCTAAGGACTTCGTAGTGATAATAGTGCAATGTTAAAGCTCTTGAGAAAGCTTCTCACTCACAGTGCACTTTTTGGTAACTAAGTCCTTTATATACTTTGGGTAGCCCAGAATTTTCTCCAAAGCCTCAATGAGGGGGATGTTGATAGATAGTTGCTTAAGCGTAGAGAGTTCATGAATAACCTGTCCTATGTCCTAGTTATGTGGGGGCACATAAGGACCATTTCTGAAGCCTTCTATAAGACCATAATCTGCATTTGGATCCCTATTCCTTTCATAATAACCACCATGGTTGTCTCTGAAAGTTGCCCCTCTACCATAGTTTGATCCACCATAAACAACTGCATGCTAGTAGGAGTAGGGGCTCCTAATCTTAGCTTCTTGTAGATCAGAAGGGGCATTTAATTGTTACTGGCACCTAAATCACATAGTGCCCTTGTGAATTCCATATCATCTATAGTGCAAGGTTTAGTAAAAGTACCTCGATCTTCACACTTCTGAGCTAAGGACTTCTTAGTGATAACGCTATAATATTAAAGGACTTGAAAAAGCTTCTCACTCATATTACACTTTTTGGTAACTAAGTCCTTCATATACTTTGCATAGCCCAGAATTTTCACCAAAGCCTCAATGAGAGGGATGTTGATAGATAGATACTTCAGCATAGAGAGTTCAAGAATGACCTTTCCTATGTCTCGGTTATGTGGTAGCACATAAGGATAATTTCTGAAGACATCTGTATGACCAAAATGTAACACCCCACACCTTACATGTACTAGTTCTATGAAATTGGGATATGATATAACTTGGTTAAATCAACATCCATTTTTAAAAAGTGCTTGAATCTCAAATTAGAGGGCGATATGTATGTCTAATGCTTAAGAGGGTCGAGTTTATATAAGTTTTAAGTCAAATTGAGGAGATTGCGGTCTTAAATGAAGTGAGAGAAGTGAGGTGCTTGTAGGACTTAGGAAGCTAGAAGGTGAGTCACCTACTTGCTTAGCTTAAACTTGCCTGCTTGACGGAGATGAGGCCTGACGTCGAATCTATCCAAGTTCAATTATGAATAAAGTCCATGTTAAGGGTGCAACTTTAGCCCATGTTTTAGCATCATAAATGGACTATATATTCAACATAAGAAGAATATAAAAAGAGCCTAAAGAAAAAAACAACTGATTTGACAATTTATGCCCAAACTAACTAAAGAGAAAGGAGAAAGATGGGCAGCAAAGAGACACATCCCGTCTAAATATTGCTCCAAAAATAGTGCAAAAACATGTTCGTCGTGCTCTGGAGGGCTCCGAAACTCTCTAGAATGGTGTAGAGGATTGAAGAGAAGACTAGAGAGACCTGGAAGGTTTCAAAGACATGTAGAATTATGTAGATAAGTCTTCCACTTGTAAATATCTTAGATATTTTGTAGGAAGACTATAAAAGATCAATCCTAGCCGTAGGATCAAATTAACCTTAGTCGTCCGTTAAGGAGGTGGTGTAGTGTAAATATCCCTCCTTGGCATTCATTTAGCATTAAGAAAAGTTATAAGCTCTCCAGCCTTGTAAAGCATTTTCCAAGCAATCAAAGTCTTCTTTCTTCAAAAGCTCTCTGTTATCTTTCAATATCAAGCGTTCCCTTAGCGATCGTAGGTAACAGGCTTACTATTGTTTGCAAGATCACGCAAGATTCGTGAGCAAACTGACTAATGTCATGTGGAAGCTCTAGCGTGAGTTCTAGGTCCATGACATTGTGGTATCAGAGCCAGGCTACTAAGGGAAATAATGGCAAGTGATGGAGAGGTTTATGCTGCCAGCACTGCTAGAGTCATGACGGACGTCACCAAAAAGCGTAAGGGAAAGAAGAATGCAAAGAAAGTGGAGAAAGTGTCAACTGATCCTTCCCCAAGCGATGATGTGTCCCTTCTAACCACCAAAGTAAGTGATGATAAGCAAGAGGAGTTGCCAATAGATGTCTCTCCCAGGATGGAATGGATCGCTAGAGTAGAGACTGCCCGCCAGACCGTAGAGTTGCTGGGACATTGCTTGAATCAAATCGATGACAAATTCAAGACCATTGAAGAATTCACCCTTGAGGAAAATGATAACATCCGTAAGGACCTTGACGACCAACGGACAGCAGAGGAAGAAGCTCACGCTTCCATGGAGAGTAAGACAGAGTCCTTAGAAGAAAAGTTCATGGGCATGCTAGAATCCATGAACGCCAAGGTAAAGGAGCTTGAGAAAGCCATCCAGCAAAGGAGACATGCCATCCTGGCCATAAAACGGGAGGCCAGGATCGAGGCTCTCAAGCCACGCATCTTTAAAGGCGTCTGTGACACCCAAGAGGTGGAAAACTTCTTGTGGAACTTAGAGAACTACTTCAAGTGCAACAAGGTAAGCAGTGATGATACGAGATCAACATGGTCATGATATACTTGACCAAGATGGTGATGCTATAGTGGAAACAGAAGGATGCCGAGATAGGAAAGGGACTTTGGACGATCAGCACGTGGGAACAATTCAAGGCAGAGTTCAAGAAGACTTTCTACCCCAACAACATCATCTATGAAGACAAAAGGAGGGTTAGGGAACTAAAGCAGACAGGCAGTATGAAGGAATACATAAAGGAGTTCATAACTCTCACGCTTCAAATCCCCAACCTCACGGAACAAGATATGTTGTTCAACTTCATGGACAGATTTTAGAGTTGGGCCCGAATGGAACTAGAGCGACGACAAGTTTTATCCTTTGACGAGGTCATCAGCCAAGCAGAAGCCCTAACGGACTTCAAGCAGGACAGAGGCAAGGCTAAGGAGACAAGAAGTAGCCATACCAAAGGTGGGGGAGATTGCGGCAAGGGCAAGGAATCCCTCCCACCTAGGAAGCCAGTACATCAGACCTATGCCGAGAAAAAGGACCAGCCACCTAAGGTTAGAGGCTACTACATATGCAGAGGTCCACACGGATATGCGATATGTCCACATATAAAAAACCTTGGGCCATCATACGGGAATACGGGAAGAAGGAGCTCAAGACTAAGGTCCAATTTTGAGCACCATGCAAGTGGGCATGATCAGGGTCTGTGCCTCTACCACCAAGACAGCCGGTAAGTAGGAGGCATACCCCCACACAGTATATGGATATGACCCTAAATTGGAAGCAGGTGCACGCTATGCTAGATACCAGAGCCGAAGCCAACATCATGAACAAATCAACATCGATAAGATTATGGCTAAATTATAGTACGAGTAGCACGCATCTTAAGATGGTTAATACCCCAACAATTTTTGTATGCGGAGTTGCACTTGGCATAGACGTCACCTTAGGGAGATGGTAAGGTAAGACTAGTTTTGCTTTCTCCCCCTTGTACATCTTCGATATTATACTTGGTCAAGAGTCCTTCCGCTAATGCCACACCATGATAGACCCCTACCTTCAAATGATACTTGTGCTAGAGAAGGAAGGGTCCTGCATGGTGCCTTTAGTTGAGATGCCTAAGGCGGAAGGAGTCACCCAACTATCGACCATGCAGCTTATGAAAGGTCTCAAGAATGGGGAGCCCACTTACTTGGCCACTTTCGCAAGTTTGAGTGAAAGTGATGGTGTCCCAGAATCCCTACCACCTTGTAATGAAAAGGTTCTTGATGAGAATAAAGACTTCATGCTCGAAGAGTTGCCTAGACACTTGCCTCCAAGATGGGAGGTTGATCACAAGATCGAGTTGGAGCCAAGAACCCGACCACCCACCTACCTACCATACCACATGGCATGACCAGAATTGGAGGAGCTCAGGAAGCAGTTGAAGGAGCTCCTTGAATATGGCCATATTCGACCATCCAAAGCACCATATAGAGCCCCAGTGCTGTTTTAGAAAATAAAGGATGGTTCATTGCACCTTTAAGTAGACTTTTGGTTGCTAAACAAGGTAACCGTCAAGAACAAGTATTTGATCTCGCTGATAGCCGATTTATTCGATAGACTTTGGCAAGCAAAGTACTTCTCCAAGATGGATCTCTGGAAAGGATATTACCAGGTATACATATCTAGGGGGATGAGCCAAAGAAAACATGTGTCACCAGGTATAGATCGTACGAATGGTTGGTAATGCCTTTCGGTCTAACTAATGCACCCGCTACCTTCTGTACCCTCATGAATAAGATATTTCACCCCTAACTGGATGACTTTGTGGTAGTATACTTGGATGTCATTGTGATATATAGCCACACCTTGGAGGAGCACATAGTGCATCTAGGGAAAGTCTTCCAAGTCTTATGGGAGAAGCTGTTATACGTTAAGAGGGAGAAGTGCGAATTCACCTAGAATGAAGTGCACTTCCTCGATTACATCTTTAGACAGGGCCAGCTTTGCATGAACGAGACCAAAGTGCGAGATATTATAGAGTGGGAGATGCCCACTAAGGTAATGGAGCTGAGATCTTTCCTTGGGCTCGCAAACTACTATCGAAGATTCATAAGTGACTACTCTACAATAGTCGCTCCACTCATCGAGCTGCTAAAGAAGAACAGGTCGTGGGCTTGGAGCATGAAATGTCAAGAGGTGTTTTAGGTCCTCAAAGCTTCCATACCAGAGGAATCAATTGTTGCATTATCCAACTTCTCTAGGACATTTGAAGTACACACGAATGCCTCAGACTTCTCTATTGGGGGTGTGTTGATGCATGATAAGCACCCCATAGCTTTCGAAAGCCATAAGCTGAATGAGATCGAACGGCGGTATACTGTGCAAGAGAAGAAGATGACTACCATTATACATTGCCTTAGAGCCTGGAGGCATTACTTGTTGGGCTCAAATTTCATGGTCCAGACCGATAATGTAACCACCAGCTATTTCCAATCACAAAAGAAGAGTACTCCCAATTAGGCTAGATGGCAAGACTTTCTTACTGAGTTTGACTATGAACTAGTGTACAAATAAGGCAAGGGCAATGTAGTGGCCGATGCTTTGAGTAGGAAAGTGAAGCTAGCTTCCATCATAATAGCCCACTGAGACATCCGAGAATCCATCAAAGAGGGCTTGTCACATGACCCGGAAGCAAAATGGCTTATAGAGTTGGCGTCATAAGGACATACCCGATGCTTTTGGATAGAAGATGGTATTTTGCTTATCGCTGAGATGAGGCTCTACATTCTGAAGTATGGTAACATAAGGTAACAGATCATGGAAGAAAGCAATGATACGTTATGGGCCAGGCATCCCAGACAACGCGGTACACGAGCTCTCATCGAGGAAATCTACTATTCGCCAAGAATGTAGGACTATATCAAGTGTTATGTGCAAACTTGTCTTGTTTGTCAATAAGATAAGATAGAACAACGCTACCCCGGGCAACTAAAGGAGAGCATTACCATAGACTTTATCACTAGCTTACCAAAGTTCGGGTGACACGACACCATTATGGTTGTGGTGGAAAGGTTCTCCAAGTATGCCACACTTAGGCCTGCCACACCAGGATGCACCGCTAAGGAAGCAGCCCAGTTGTTCTTTAAGAATGTGGTGAAGTATTGGGGGCAGCCGAGGCATACCATAAGTGATCATGACCCATGCTTTACTGGGAACTTTTGGAGGGAACTATTCCAAATACTTGGCAAAGAGCTACATTTCTCCACAAGTTTCCATCCACAAATCAACGGCCAAAGCGAGCGAGTTAATGCCCTGTTGGAGTGCTACCTTAGGAACTTCGTAAGCTCATACTAAAATGACTGGGCCAAGTTGCTTGATGTGGCCAAACTTTCATATAACTTACAACGGAATGAAGCCACAAGGAGGACATTATTCGAGCTTGCTACAGGCCAATAGTTGCAAACTCCACATTTGTTACCTGCAGCATTCAAAGGAAAGAGTTTGGTCACTTATCATTTGGCCAAGAGATTCGAGGAACATATGGATGCTGCCAAATCTCACTTAGCCAAGGTGGCCAAGTAGAGGAAAAAGTTTGCCGACCGGATGCGCGTCCCACCAACTACAAAGTTGGAGACCTGGTGTTGGTGAAGTTTAATCCACGGTAGTTCAAAGCACTAAGGGGCGTAAACCCAAACTTAGTACGTAAATACGAGAGGTCATTCAAGATCCTTGCCGAGGTTGGCAAGATCTCATATCAACTCGAGCTACCACCGTCACTATGTTGTCATCCATTCTAGCGTCGTCAAGCCATACCATGAGGATAAGGATGATCCAAGTCGATGACAGTCGAGTAGGGCACCCATTACCATCATTGCCTTGTATGATCGGGGCATAGAGGCCATCACCAATTACCAGGTGAAGCAGAAGATTGGAGAACCAGCTACTACAATGTTCCTTGCCTATTGGAAGGGTCAATAACCGGAAGAGGCCACTTGGGAGAAATACGATAACTTGTGGCAGTTTCGGGAAAGGTGCATGAATGTTTATAGCTACAGTAATGCATCGCGGTTGTCACATCATTAGGTGGGGGAGAATGACATGTCCCACCTAAATTCTACTCCAAAAATAGTGCAGAAAAGTGTCCACCATGCTCTAGAGGGTTCCAAAACTCTCTAGAATAGTGCAGAGTATTAAAGAGAAGACTAGAGAGACCTAGAAAGTTTCAAAGACATGTAAAATTATGTAGATAAGCCTTCCACTTAAAAATATCTTAGATATTTTGTAGGAAGACTCTATAGGATCAATCATAGCCATAGGATCAAATTAATCGTAGTCGTCCATTAAGAAGGTGGAGTAATATAAATACCCCTCCTTGGCATTCATTCAGCATCAACCAAATTTTAAGCTCTCAAGACTCGTAAAGCATTTTCCAAGCAATCAAAGTCTTCTTTCTTCAAAAGATCTCTCTTATATTTCAACATCTAGCATTCCCTTAGCGATCACAGGTAACAGGCTTACTATTGTTAGAAAGATCGTGCAAGATTTGTGAGCAAACTTACTAGTGCTGCACGGAAGTTCTAGCATGAGTTCTTGGTCCATGACAAAAGGCCCATCAATTTAGAGCCCCTTAAGGCCTAAGTGAAAGGAGCAAGAAGCTGCATAACCAGCTGAGTAAACTAGGGGTAAGAGTCCAAACGTAAGTCAGCAAATAGGTCCTTTTAAAAAGGATTTAAAATAGCTCCTTAAAGTCATTTTAACTTGGACAAAAACAATCTGATCTTCTTTGTTATTCTTGGCTCTCTTTCAACGTATGAAAAGCAGCCCTCACAACTTTACAAGGGTTCCTAAAGCAAGGATCTACCTTGAAGTTAAAAATAAGTAATGATACTTGTTTACTTAGTATGGTTTGTTTATGAAAAACAAGAGAAATAAGTTAATCATACTTGTGCTGGAATTTTTGACAACATGTTTTCTAAGGATTGTTGTATATTTTTCTCATTTATTAAGAGATTTTTCTCTTCTTAGTTGGCTGGCTTATGAAGTAAAACTTATGTATTTAACAACGTTTGGTTTGGCAGTGATGTAACCAGGCTGCTTCACCACTGTTATAGTCCACAAAAAATGATTATTGTAGGATGTCTCAATTTTACTCTTAGAAGAAACTTGTTGGCTAATAATCAAAAATTGTCATTTCACGACCTTCACCTACTTTGGAACTATTTGTGGACTATTATATGACTAGTTTTATGTGTAAATATTGTTGGATACAATCAGATTAAAGTTGAAACAGGTTTGGGATTGTCGACATTGAAATGTAGCGAGAATACGTAATATGATGTTGTCTATTTGTGTGTTGTGTATGATTGTTCTTCCTTGTACCTTGTGAGCTGTTATAAGACTATTAAGGGTATAAAACAAGTTGTATATTACATGTACATAAGAATGGTTATTAGAACATACTATTATAAGTTTAAAGGTTGAAAGAATGTCTTTGGGTCTCTAAATACAAACTTGCTGCCCAGATGTTACTTTTTATAAGATTGGACTGACAAAAAGTGTTTCTTAGATGCTAATACAAGTATTATTGCCTACTCTATCATAGATAAATATTTGAGGGAAAAGGAGGTTACTCTGAGGTGATAACGAGGTCATATATTGAGGTATATAAGGCTACTTGATTTCGTATTATTTGGCATAAAATATAGATATTTCCTTGTTACATAAAGGCACTTACCAACTCCGACATAGCTAATAACCATGTATCCACTCTTTCACATGTTGATATGCTCCCATACATAGTCATTTGAAAATCTGCATACATATTTGAATACCAAGATACACGAGTTCTTTCTGCTAAACAAAGTTCATGTGTTGTTTCATGTGCTACACATTTCATTATTTGTGTAACCTACTCTTTTCATTGTGGTATTGTTTTGTATAGTTCTTTACATGTCACATGCTATATCTATGGTTCTACAGCTCCAATCTTATGACCACAAAAAGAATCATCTCAAAGGAAATTAAAAGATAAAGTAAAGTATGTTGCTTATTAATGGATGGTAGCCCTAGGGGTGGAAGAATCACCTAGCAGGGGCTAATCCCATTACGGGAAGTAGCTTAAGGGTGAAAGAAATAGCCTAGCATGGGTCGATCCCAATATATATTTGCCACTGATCAGCTGGTCATTTGTATTACATGTTGTGCAGAGATTATAGTAGAGGTAAAGTAATACAAAGAACATAAAGTACATGATTCCACATTATAATGAAAGGTGGTCTCCTATCCTTGCACCAATGTATGATTTCATTTGAGTTCTTACTTCATATATAGTATTTCTTACCGTATATATTCAGTACATTATCTCGTATTGATGTCCCTTATGTGAGACCTACATTTAATGCTCCAGGTATAGGTTCTAGCAGCTCTCCCCAGTAGAAGTATAGGATATCCAACATTTGTTACCAAGCTCTAGGTAGCTTCGGAGCTTTTTGTGTAAAGCTTATATTTTTGCATTATATAGTTAGTCATGAGGCCGGACCTGTCTTGCCCCTTATTAGATATTTTTCCTTATCTAGAGGAATTCTAGACTATGTAAATTAAAGTGTGGTCATGTCTTGTACTTTAGACAATATGGCTCCAACGTCCTAGTCCCATGCGTTTCCTTTTTGCTTGTTATTACTATCTACTATATTGAAAGCTTGTTGAATATGGAAACCCCTTATAAAGTGTATAGAAAGTGCATAGGTATAGGTTGGTTCCCCCAAGCCTTATCGACAAGGGGTGTCAGTCTACCTTAATAGGACTTTGGGGCATGACATATAATCTGCATTTAGACCCTTGCTCCTTTCATAATAACCACCATGGTTGTCTCTGAATGTTCCCCCTCTACCATAGTTCTAACCTTGGTTTCCTTGACCTTGGCGCCAACAGTCCTAATTGGACCCTTGGGCGTTGGTCAAGAAATCCCCAGTCTGACCATTCACAAAAGAAGCATCCTTCTCATTTTATGGCTCCTTGTACTTGGGTGCATATGGAGGTTGGTGAACCACTGCATTCACTCTTTGTTAGTTCTGATTGATCACCACATCCATGCTTGTGCGAAGCTAAGAAAGTTGTTACACAATTTTTTCATTGATTTTAGCTTGGTCGGAACCCACACTAACAATATATGAACCCTTCATTGAAACTCTATCCCGCTGTCCTTGTGCACGATTAGTCTTGACCACTTTCTCCATATGCTCAGCAATCCTTGTAAAGGGTTTATCTAGAAACATGCCCCCATGATAATGTCAGCACAAGCCTGACTGTTCTCATCAAAGCCACGATTGAAGATCTGTACAAAGGCGTCATAAACTATCTTGTGGTCAGGGATGCTTCTCAGACATTTAGTAAGCTGCTCCAAACTAATTCTTATCAAATCACCAGGTAGTTACTCAAAGTTGTTGATATGGTCCTTCAACATGAGTTTCTTCGATCTAGGGAAGTACCTCTCCAAAAAGGCCTTTTGCAAATCTGCCCAGCTATTGATTGAACTCTAGGAGAGCTTAGATAGCCATAATACAACATTGCCCATGAGAGACAGTAGGAATACACGAAGCGTCACAACCCAAGCCTAGGGTCTAGACGTGACACAGCAAATGGAGAACCTAAAGGAACCCCAGACTAGCCTCTTGGCATATCAATTACACATTCTTGGTCACGAAAGCAAAATAACAACAACAGGAGATATAAATAGGGAAATGGGACTAAGGGAATTCTTTGATAGTCATAAAACATTTCAAGAGTCAAGCTCATAGCATAATTACATCTTAATATCCAACAACACCTCTAACATGGAATGGAGCAGGGGCCAAGACATTTTTCAAGCTCACCCTCATGTATCAAGTGTTCAACATAAAGAAATAGCAAATAGCAAGAGTACATGGATAGTACCCTCAAACTTGAGGACTTACCAAAGCTTCACTCCAAAGCACCGAACTAGCCACATGGATGATGATCAAAAGGTGCTCTGGTCCATACATGGTAATATCATATAGGCATAGAGTATGTGTTAGTATGTTTGAATGTACTAAGTATGTGGGATGCAATGGAATGAGAGTAATATGTCATAATAACAAGATGCTTAATCATAATCAAGGTACATAAACTCAATATGGAATATATACCAAAACTTTACACAACATTCATGAGATGGGCCAAATAACCACCCACTCACATTAAGGTATAACATTTTCGGAGAGTGTAAACAATACCCTTTCCTTACAATAGAGTCCTTTTGATAGGTAATATAAGACGTCCCCTACTTAACGATATATCTTTTAGCTAAGAGACATGAATTGTTCTCCCTTATGGCATGGCCTTTTCAGTAGTATTATAGAGTGTCCTTACCTTACGATATAATCTTTTTGGTAGGAGCCATGAATTATACCTTACGGCATGGCCTTTTTGGTAGGTATCATAAGATGTCCTTACCTAACGATATAATCTTTTTGGTAGGAGCAATGAGTTATTCTACCTTATGGCATGGCCTTTTTGGTTGGTCTTATAAGATGTCCATACCTTACTATATAATCTTTTCGGTAGGAGTCATGAAAATAACTCATCAAACCATCACATTCAAGTATCAAGAAAGGACATCACATTTACCCAAGAACGTAACAAAATGTAGGAGCCCAACAATTCACTTGCAATGTCATAGGTACTTTACATGAATTTAAGACATTCTTGGAAGCCCTTAATCATTATGAAGTCACTTGAGTTATAAATCATGCAATAGATCATCAATACCTTTAGAATCCTTGACTTGACATTTTATCAAATACTTGGTGGGCACATATGAGTACATGTTCAAATCATGTAAAATGCAATAGTATGGACCATGAATAGCGAAATCAATACATCTTAAATTCATGTAAATCAACCCACTAATATCATGGTAAAACCCCATCATGAGTAACTTGTAAATCATATCAAAACTTCACAATAGATCATAGGTTTTATAGCTTGAATCGTGTATAGTCTCAATAGACAAAGATTTATTCATAGTATAAGCTCAAAATAGATATTCATGAATAATCATCAATATTTTACGAAACCCCAATATATTTAATGCTCATATTTAATAATAATAGATACCCACAAGTAATACAACTTGAAATCATTCAATTTTCAAAAAAAAGGAAGGTTGGACTCCATGGGTGAAAGGACCCAATAGATGAAACTCGCATACCAAAATTTAGGGATTCCTTGACTTAGTATTGAAGGAGACGTGAAGCTTGAATGGAGTTCTTGAGATTCGGAATTAATCTTGAGACACTTGAATTTGGATGAAATATTTGATAGGGTGTTAGAAAGGGTCTTGAGTGACATAGAGTTGAAAAATGGCTAAATATAAGTGCTTTTATGCATATATGGGCATAGGACTATGAACCCAATGCTCTTGGGCTGAAATAGAAAAACAAGGAAAAACTTACATTGGTCCGCGTCTAATCCGCGTAGCAGACCAAATACGAAGGGCCAATTAACACTGATTCGTGCCACTGGCGCGTCGCGGCCAGCGAGCGAATAGCCACTATTTTCAAAGAATTAGCAAAAATTATTTTTCACTATGGGTCCTCTAAAATCAAGGTTATACCCATTGCCCACTTAATTTTCCCCTAATCAAGAATATGAAGTTGGATTTTCGATATCACGTACAAATTTTGAGATATATAAAAATCGATTATGGGCATTTTTGAAGCATATTTTCGGGGCGTTATGGGGCATTTCACAAAGTCCCACAACATCCATATACAGATTTTGTGTCCTCATCACACTCTTAAAAACAAATGCCACATTGTGCAAATGGCTATGTGGATCCTCTGATGGTAAACCCACAAATAGCCCATAGTTCTGCAACATGTGAAGTAACCCACTAGATTTTGTGAACTTTGTGTTTGCCGGTAGTAGTGGCAACAGAATAGCTCCCATCACATCCATATCCATGTGGTTCAACCTATACTAATTCAACTGGTAAGCATTGGCATTAAAATCCCGAGTTTTTGGAATGTCCTCCAAAGGAAATGGATCTCATTCCTATCATCATCATTATTATCCTGGCTCAAGGCTGCATTGGCCGCATCGTTGGCATTTTCATGGGCCAATCTCCTTATAGTTTTGTGGATCTCTGGATCAAGTGGAGTTAAGGGATTGCCTTGACTTCGAGTGTTGGGCATACACTACTCGTATACCCTGCAAAGAAACAAAAACCAAAATAAAAGTAAAATAAAGGGAACCAAAAATTAACACTCGAATTACTTAATGAATCAACCTAAGTTTTGTCGTATTCCCCGGAAGCGGTGCCAAAATCATTGATGTCGCCCAAGTTACACCACTTTTTTTGAGGATAAAGTGTTCGTGAAACATAACAAAGGTTAGGGTCAAACCCACAGGGAGTACATAGACTCATGAGAATTCACAAATAAGCAATTCAAATAGTTAACCAACTCAATTCCCCAAAAGGGGGGTTTTGCAATAACCAATAAGAAAGTAAACTAAACTAACTATATTGGGAGAAAATCAATAATAAAGAGCAACTAGTGTATTCTGTTTCCCATTAATTCCCAATTTGGTATCACCCGTTAATCCAATTTTTGTCTAGAATATAGCATGCAGGATGGTAATTTAAGTCCATGAAGTCCTTTGGTCAAAGGTGAGAGGCGAATGTCTCTATGCGACTTGGCCCATCTCTATAGTGTGCATTACTAACTATTACCTATAAGTGCTAGTAGAATCTCTTCTTGCCCCAGTTTTATTGATTAGATGAGAACACATTAATCGAATCTTGTTAATCAATCTCTTTTCCTATTCATTACTACCTTGCTCCATTCAGTAACACTAGGTGAGTTCTAATGTTGGCCATCATTAGAAAACATGCAAATCGAAGAGAATTGATTAACATATTCATATACATATTCCAAGAATTACAAATTATCCGATTTTACTTTGCTAAATCTTTATGATTCCCACAACCCTAGTTGTGGATTTAGCTACTCATGCTATGGGTAGATGAAGAAATTATAAATTGACAAAACATAACTAAACACTTATCCAGTTGAATTGAGAATCAAGCAAATCCTAAATTGATTGAGAATCACAAGATTGAAGATCAAATTAATTGACAAGTGTAATCTCTCAATTTTCTCTCTATGTATTGTCTTCTAACCTAATTACAATGAATCTGGAAGCTCTCCCTCAAAAATAACCTAAATATACTATTTATAGTAATTATAATTAAGTCCTTAATAAAATTTAAAAAGTGGTTCACAAACTCCACGAAAGCTATTTATGACTCATAGCGTCTTCTAGGAGTCATAACCGGGGTTTCTTAATCTGCTCCTGGGGTGTTGTACTTCTCTTCTATGACTTCACTTTACGACTCATCAAGAGATCCATGACTCATATTGCTTATTTGTAGGCTTCAACTACATGAAATTATCCTTCACCAGAAATCTTCACGAAACCTAGTTATATGACTCATAGAATGCTCTATGACTCGTATATCTGTCTCATAAAATTTAGCTTTAGATGTAATCCCTCACTGGAATTTGTCACGAGACTAACTCTACGTCTCATAGAATACTCTATAATTTATAGTGGTTCTCGTAAATCATCAAAAACCAAAAATCTTCTGTAATTTGGCCCCAAGTCATAGCCAACCTGTAATCCTGTAAATTAAACATAAAAACAAGTAAAACCCAAAAATATCACATTGGGAATACACAATATCCTATGTTTTAAGCATCAAATGTGTTGTATTTTAGCAGTACATTATCTAGTGCATAAGGTTGGGAATAAGAGTTAGTTGATCCGTCCCGTGCAGCTTCCAGAGTTCTATTACAGGAAGGGTCCATAATTTAATTCGTTCAAAAGGAAAGATCAAATTGCATTTGGCACTTGTGCATGATGCATATTCACTTTACAAGCCATAAAATAGTATTAACATGTAAATGAATAGATTACAAAGCTTGGACCATTTACAAAATAGACATGTAGAAGTAATTCATATAAAAAATCCTAAATCACAAGCCTAGGCTCTGATATCAACACTTGTAGCAACCCTCTTAGAAGGATGGCACTTCTGTATGATTTGGGTTTATATAATACTTGCTAAAATATTTAGAGTTTCATATGCAACATATTAATCATAATTTAATAATGAATCCAAAAAAGTTACACATATGGGATTTTGTCCTAGAGATAGTTCTTTTGATTTCAGGTTCCAATTTATGGCTAACTACCATTCAAAATAATTTAAATCAATATCTTGCAAGACTTTTGTACATTACTTTCATGACCCAAGCCTAGGGCCTAGACGTGACATGGAGAATGGAAAACCCGAAGGAACCCCAAACAAGCCTCTTAGCATATCAATTACACATCCTTGGTCGCGGAAGCCATTAATCAACCACAAAAGTATAATAACAAAAAAGGGACTAAGGGAGTCTTTCATACATAAGATCATTCAAGAGACAAGAAAAGTTAACGCTCAAAGCATAGTTACACAACTTGTCCAACAACACCTCTAATCTTAGAGTTAAGCGGGGACCAAGGCATTCTCTGGGCTCACCCTCATAGTTATAAACATCAAACAAAGAAAGAAGTCTTTACATAACATAGGATCAATAGATGTCGTCCTCGAAATTTGAGGACTCACCAAAATTACTTCAAGGGATAGTACTAGCCATGTGGAGGAGGATGATCAGGTGTCGCAGTTCCTACATTATAACATCATGTAGGCATAGAGTATGCGTTAGTACATTTGAATGTACTAAGTATGTAGGATACAATGCAACAAGAGAGAGGCAATATAAAAGAGTACATATACATGAGAAATGAGTACGTATAATAATAATATAACATGCATGGTCAATGCTTGAAGTAAAATATGCTTATATAGAACATATTACATATGTAGGAAGAGAGCACCTTTATAGACCAAGCAAACTAGTACTTATAGTCCAATATGACCACTCCCTAGGAAGTGATTGAGGAATTTACATCTTAATTAGTAGATGAGCATGACCAGCCCCCATCAAAGTGATTATGGAATATAACCCCCCCCCCCCAACATACACACCAATTGGTAGATGAGCATAAGCACCACCCATCAAAGTGATTGAGTGGATGTACCCCTCAATTGATAAATGAGCATGACCACCCCCCATCAAAGTGATTGAGCGAATGTACCCCTCAATTGGTAGATGGACATATGACCCCCCATTATAGTGGTTGAGGCATAATGCCTTCTCAACTAGGTGTGGTCAACTTACCATATTATAGATACTTTTCATGAAAATAACTCTTATATACATTCCTTTCATCACCATAAAGTCACTCATTTCATATATCATGCATTAGACCTTCAATAACTCAAGAATCTATAACTGGATATTTTATCAAACACTTGGTTAGTGTGTAATGCTAGTACAAAACCATACAATTCAAGAGTGAAATCATGTGAGAAAAAATCCATGTAAAACCACCCACCAGCACTTGGTAATACCCTCATGCAAGATACATCAAAACCATTCATCAACTCACATAATTGATTGTAGATTCATAGCTCAAAACATGCTTAAACAACCAACATTTTATGAAACCCCAACATGGTTTAGAATCAAGTTTCCTAATAATAGATACCCATAGATATTCTAACTTGAAAACATGCAATTTGTGTAAAAAGGAAGATTAGATACCATGGGTGCAAGGACCCAATGGTTGAAACCCACATACCTTTGATCTTGAATTTCTTTAAATTGGTTTGAGAAAGGCTTGAAGCTTGGAATGGGATCTTGAAATCCAAAAATTGTTCTAGAATTTCCTTGAATTTGTATTGGGGTCTTGGTAGAGTCTCTTAAGAGAACTTGAGAGTGTATTCAAATGGACATGAGTGAATTTGATAGTTAGGAATGGGGTTTAGGTCTTTAGGAAGGGTTAAGGTAGCATAGGTAGACCCAAAAAGTCATTAGAATAAATTAAATTTATGAAAATGCCATTAATGAAATAGAGAGAAAAATTAATAAAGTGTCACCTCACTTGAGGTTACACGAATCAGATTGCACTCCACGATTTGTGTGGAATGTCTGGGAACCATCAATTAGACAATTTTTGGGAATCGGAAACTTGGCCAACACTTGGAATATTTTTTTGTAAGTGTCACTTCACAGTCTAGTTCACAAGATGTGTCAAGACATACAGTCCATTTACTAGTTTATCAAACGGTACTTAGAAAATTTTGCAAAAGTTAAGAGACGATCGCTCCGGAAGCCTCACAGAGGGCCTCACAGCCCATGCCACACCACACAGCTCGTGTGGCCTATCGTGGCACATGCCTTGGCCACAAAGTAGCCATCTTATGCTCCAAGGTAGCCTCAAGAGGTTTGAGATGCCACATGTCCCGCTTGGGTGTCCGTATGGCAACTCTGCACGGTAGGGCTTCACCAAAATGGGCATAACTCCTTCATCTGAGCTCAAAATGAGGAGAAACCAAGTGTGTTGGAAATCTAACTCAAAGGTCATTCATTTGACATGTTATGGGTCATCAAATCATTTGAGTTCTTAATGTTATGTTGGTTCAAAGTTGACCCTTGGATGAACTAACACCCAAAACTCAATTTATTGGGAAGTCTTGAACTCGTCTAAGTGCTAGAAGTCTGCTACGTCCCTAATAAACTCCCTACCTAAGCAAATGAGTATTGAAATATGGGTACGTAAGAGCATGAAGTTGCAAAGTGTAACAATACCTCCCCATGGAGGACATTCATCCTCGAATATCAAAGAAACATGCATAAGAAACTCATTTGATGCGACCAAGGATGTGTAATGATATATTAAGGGGTTTTCTTAGGGTCCCTACAGGTTCTCCATGCGTCGTGTCATGTCTAGGACCTAGGCTTAGGTAGTGACAGACTTGGTATCAGAGCACTAAGTTGTTAATTGTCCTTGGCATCCAACATACCGCGTCGATTAGAGTCTTGTTCATGGTATTGATGTGCACCACAACTATGAGCTAGAGGCTATGAGACGTTTTATGAAATGCTTCCCATCTTTATATTCAAAGTCATGTTGTAGAGTTGAAGTAAGGCTTTTTCCCGTAATGATTATTCTTTGCCATGCTAGATCATGCCTAACACAAAAGGAAGAAGAGTCTGCACACTCGAGGAACAACTAGCTCATGGTGAGCTCTGGGATGCTCTCCCTTTGCTTGTACAAGTTGTGGATAATCAAGCTAATCAAAGGTCCCAAGACCTTCATGCTCCTACTCAAACAACATGGGTGAGAGAATTCATGGGGATGAATCTACTGGAATTCTATGTGTCTAAGGTAGATGAGAACCCTCAAGAGTTCATTGATGAGGTCTACAAGGTATTGGCTATCATCGATATTAGGTCGGAGGAGAAGGCGGAGTTGGCGGCTTACCAACTCAAAGGGATAGTACAAATATGGTACAATCAATGGAACGAGGAGAAGGGAATCAACAATTTGGTGCATTGGGAGGAATTCAAGGCAGTCTTTCTTAATCAGTTCTTCCCTCTTGAACTTAGGGAGGCCAGGGTGGTGAAATTTATGAATTTGAGACAAGGGTTTATGAGTGTGAGGGAGCATTCCCTCAAGTTCAATCAACTCTCTAAATAAGATGCCCACTTGGTGGTCGACCTAAGGTCTAGATCGAACAAGTTTGTGATGGGTGTTTATAATTTGGTGAGTGAGGAATGCCAGTCCGCTATGTTAATTATTGACATGGATTTATCCCGTTTGATAACCTACCTGAGCAAATGGAGGAGGAAAAGTTGAGAAAGATGAGGGCTAGTGAGGACAAGAGGGCCCGCTTTGAGGGTAGGTTTCAAAGTCGAAAGCATGGTCGGTTCAATTAAGGCCAAGGCTCTTCTCATGCTTCTAATTGGGGGTTTGCTAATGATTTCCTAAGGACCCAAGTTATTGGTGGTGTGGTCCCTAATATCATGTGTCCAAAATATGGTAGGCGCCATGGGGGCCCATTTTTGAGAGACACCAATACATGTTATTAGTGTAGAGAAGTTAGTCACAAAAAGATTGATTGTCCTCATAACTGCAACAAGGGTAAGGAGGTCCATCCATAAGGTGCAAATGCGGTTCCTTTGGGGAGAGGTATTCAACAAGGTGGTGCCCCAAGGCACAATCAGTTTTATGCTTTGCATGGGAGACAAGGGGTTGATGAGGTGCCCGATGTCGTCACCGGTATGTTAAAAGTATTTGATTTTGATGTGTATGCATTGATTGATCCGGGTGCATCTATATTTGCTAGAAAGGTCTACACAAATTATCCCATTTACATCTTATATAAAATATTGCCTTATGATCTTGTTGAGTTGGATATGATTGACTTTGATGTCATTCTTGGGATGGATTTGTTGCATGCATATTATGCCTCTATTGATTGTAGAACCCATAGGGTCAAGTCCCAATTCCCAAATGAGCCCGACCATGAGTGGGAGAGTCATGATGTGGTGGTCAAGGGTAGGTTCATCTCTTGCAGTAAATCCCATAAGTTGATCTCAAAGGGGTGCCTTCATCATATTATGAAGGTAGGGATGTGGAGTCCACTGTCCTTCTCATAGAGTCAGTTTTGGATATAAATGAGTTCCTTGATGTCTTTCCGTCATTTCTGTTTTTCCTCCCAAAAGGGAAATAGATTTTGGTATAGACCTCCTACCCGATACTCAACCCATTTTTATTTCCCCTTATCGTATGGCCCGGGCAGAGTTAAAGGAGTTGAATGAGCAATTCAGGGACTTGTTGAAGAAGGGTTTTGTTAGTCCTAGTCAATCACCTTAGGATGCACCTGTGTTGTTTGTGAAGAAGAAGGATGCGTCTCTTAGGATGTGTATTGAGTACATGTAACTTAATAGGATCACCATCAAGAATAGGTATCCTCTTCCAAGAATTGATTATTTGCTTGACCAATTACAAGGGGCTAGACACTTCTCTAAGATTGATCTTCGGTCCGGATATCATCAAGTGAAGGTGAGGAGTGTGATATTCCCAAGATGGCCTTCCAGACTAGGTATAGGTATTATGAGTTTGTTGGGATGTCTTTTGGGTTGACCAATACACCGTCTATCTTCAGGGATCTTATGAATAGGGTCTTTAAACCCTTCCTTGATTTATTTGTTGTGGTCTTTATTGATGATATTTTGATCTATTCTTATAGTGAGGGAGTATGTGGCTCATTTGAAAGTAGTGTTGCAAAGATTGACGGAAGAGAAGTGGTATGCTAAATATAAGAAGTGTGAATTTTGGTTGAAAGAAGTTGCCTTTCTAGGTCATGTGGTGTTAGTGGACGGTATTAAGGTTGATCTGAAAAAGATGGATATGATTAGAAATTGGCCTTGACCATTAACTCCATCAGACATTAGGAGCTTTTTGGGCTTAGCAAGTTACTACCAGAGATTTGTGAATTGGTTCTCTTCTATTGCTTCTCCCATGCCTAAACTAACTCAAAGGAAGGCTAAGTTTGCCTTGATCGATGAGTATGAGAGGATCTTCCAATCCTTGGAGGATAAGTTTGTGTCTGCTACTATCTTATCTCTACCAGAAGGGCTAAAAGGGTTTGTTGTGTATTGTGATGCTTCCCAGGTTGGTTTAGGTTATGTTTTGATGCAAAATGGTAAGCAATAGCCTATGCTTCTAGGTAACTCAAAGTGCGTCAAAAGAATTATCTAACTCATGATCTTGAATTGGCCGCCGTGGTCTTTTCTTTGAAAATTTGATGCCATTATTTGTATGGAGTGCATGTTGATGTGTTTACTGACCATAAGAGTCTCCAATATGTGTTCACTCAAAAAGATCTCAACTTGAGGCAAATAAGGTGGTTAGAACTTCTTAAAGATTATGATATAAGTCTACATTATCATCCCGGTAGGTTAATGTTGTGGCTGATGCTTTGAGAAATATGTCTATGGGTATTCTAGCTCATGTTAATGGTGGTGGTAAAGAGGTGGCTAGGGAGGTCCATCGGTTGGCTAGATTAGGGGTTAGGTAGGAAGAGGTGGATAATGTTGGCATTGTGGTTGTTGATGGTTAAAATTCTTCCTTGGTTGATAAGGTGAAAGTAAAGCAAGATCTTGACCCCTCCTTGCTAGAATTGAAGGCCATGGTGAAAGTTTTTCTCCCAAGGGGGAGACGGTGTCCTTAGATACCAAGGTAGGTTATGTGTGTCTTATGTTGATAGCTTGATAGAAAAGATTCTTGATGAGGCTCGTGGTTCTTCCTATTATATTCACCCCGAGTCTACCAAGATATATAGAGATTTGAGGGATGTGTATTGGTGGGGACGTATGAAGAAAGACATTGACAATTTTGGTTTCGATTGTCATAGTTTCCAATTAGTCAAAGCCAAACATCAAACGCCTGGTGGCCTAAACCAAGACATAGACATTCCTACTTGGAAATGGGAAGAGATTAATATGGATTTTGTGGTTGGGTTGCCAAGACTAGAAGAGGTGTTGATTCTACTTGGTTGTGGTTGATAGGATGACAAAATCGGCTCACTTTCTACCAGTTAAGGCTACATATTAGGCTGAAGATTATGCGAAGTTATACATTCAAGAATTGGTGAGGTTGTATGTTTTCATTTATCCATCATATTGGATCGTGGTGGTCAATTTACTTCATACTTTTGGAGATCCTTCCAAAGAGGTCTTGGTACAAAGGTTAAGCTTAGTACCACCTTTCACCCTCAAACGGATGGCCAAGCTGAAAGAACTATCCAAACACTTGAGGATATGCTTAGGGCTTGTGTATTGGAGTTGAAGAGTAGTTGGGATGATCACCTTCCATTGATTGGTTTTTCTTATAACAATAGCTATCATTCTTGCATTGGTATGGCTCCTTTTGAGGCCCTCTATGATAGATGTTGTAGATCACCGGTTAGGTGGTTTGAAGTGAGAGAAATGGCTATATTGGGCCCAGATCTGGTCATGGATGTTATGGAGAAGCTAAGGTTGATTTGAGAAAGGTTGAAAATAGCCCAAAGTCACCAAAAGTCCTATGTCGATGTGCGAAGGAGAGAGCTTGAATTTAAAGTTAGTGATTGGGTCTATTTGAAGGTGTCACCCATGAAGGGTGTGGTTCATTTCGGTATGATGGGTAAACTAAGTCCAAGATATTTGAGTCCTTATAGGGTTATGAGGAGAACTAGTAAGGTGGCCGACGAGTTAGATTTCTTAGTGAAATGTAACTTGTTCATCCGGTTTTCAATGTATCTATGTTGAGGAAAATGTGTGGGCGACCCGAATGCTATTGTCTCATTGGATATTATGGGTTTTTCTGAGGACTACTCGACATTGAAGAAATTCCAGTAGAGATCTTGCATAGATAAGTGAAGTGGTTGAGGAATAAGGATGTTGCTTACGTTAAGGTCCTTTGGAGGAATGAACAAGTCGAAAATGCTACATATGAGGCCGAAGCGGACATGCAAAAATCATATCCTTTTCTCTTCCATCTTGTTCAACCCTAAGGTACTAATTCTAAGTCTTCTATGTGATTCCATGTCTCATGCTCCATCCCTTAAGTCATTTGCATGCATTCATGTTTATATTGGCAAGTTCATGGTGATTTCACACTTATGTTGAGATTTTGAAAATGATGTTTTAAGTGTATTGTTGCATTCTCGTTGGGGCAGCTTTCCTCATAATTACACTTCTCATATATGTTTCTTTGACATTCGGGGATGAATGTTCCCAAGGGGAAGATATTGAAATGACCCCAAAAAATGCCCGAAAATGTGCCTCGGAAGTGCCCGAATCGTAATTTCCATATGTCTCAAAATTCATGTGTGATATCAAAAATTTGCCTTCATATTCTTGATTAGTGGGTCGAATTGAGTATAATATAGGTCTAACCCCTATTAAAAAGCAATTGTAATAAAATTTGAAAATCACAAAAATACGATTTTCAGAGAGCATCCGTGCCCTTGGCGCAACATGCCAAGGACGCGCTTTTGTGTTAAAATGTTGCCAGTTTTCTATCTAGGTCCAAGACTTTTGAGTCTTGGACTTAAGTACTCCCATGCGTGAAAATACCTATGCTTTGCCATATTTTACCCTCATATCATTCAAGACATTCCCCAATACTAACTCAAACACTTAACCAAATATTTCACTCCAAATTTCAAGTCCCTAAACTCATCTAGATCTTAAGGTTCTCATTCAAGCATCATGTCTCCATTTCCAATCTTCTTCAAGGATTCTCAAAAGACAAAGGTATGTGGGTTTATTTCATGGGTTCCTTTTGCCAATGATGCCCAAGCTCCTTTTACCTAA
The DNA here is from genome assembly GCA_025774065.1 of Solanum ossicruentum. NCBI lineage: Eukaryota > Viridiplantae > Streptophyta > Magnoliopsida > Solanales > Solanaceae > Solanum > Solanum ossicruentum. The sequence continues at coordinate 35,054 of JAOTQR010108926.1, read as the reverse complement.
TATTACATGATTTAATGTTGATTTACTCATGGGTCTTAATTATTATGAATTTCACTGTACACTATGTTGGGGTTTCATGAAATAGTAATTGTCTTAGCATGTTTTGAGCTACAAATCTAAGATCTATTTTGAGCTTTGATGAAGGGTTTTGATGCATATTGTTTGAGGGTGTTACCAAGTATCCATTTATGGTTTTATACTGAATTTTCTAGCATGATATTTCTCTTGAATTGCATGGATTTACACTAGCACTACACACCCACCAAGTGTTAGACAAAATATTTGGTTAATGTATTTTGAGGAATTGAAAGTCCGATGCATATCTCATGAGTTGAATGACTTTGTGATGATGAAAGGAACGTATGTATATGATACTCTCCTATATAGTTTTTGAATGTGACCATGCGCTTCCTCGAGGGGTTAAGAGCCCAGATAACCATGTCGAGGAGTTTGTACCTTGATATTAATCAAGGGGTTGTGCCTTAATAACCGGGGTGAGGTATTAGTACCTCAATCATCACGGATGGTAGGTGCGACTATCCACCACCAATCAAGGGGTTCCTACAATCGTAATTGGGTTAAGAGGTTAGTTGCTCAATCACCATGGTTGGTAGGGTGCGACGATCGACCAACCAACTAAATGGGTTTGTACCTTGGTAGCCTATGGGTTCTATAATGATGTTCTCTTCTTATACATGTATTATATTCTATATAACCATGTTTTACTTAAGCATTGATCATACATGTCATATTGTTATTATGTTATCTAGTGCTTACTATTATGCATTTTGATTATGATGCCTATCTCTTGTTGCATTGCATCCTACATACTTAGTATATTCAAACATACTAATGCATATTCTATGGCTACATGATATTACCATGTAGGGACCGGAGCCCTACCTGATCATCTTCCTCCACATGGCTAGCACAACTACTCTCAAGGTAGTTGGTCAGTCTTCTATTTCGGGGACAATGTCTATGTATTTATACTTGTATTTCAACTCTCTTTCTTTATTGTATATTGTACTATGAGGGTGAGCCCGGTTGCTTGTCTTGGCCCCAGCTAGGTTCTATGGTTAGAGTTGTTGTTGGACATGTTATGTATAATGCTTTGAGCTTCAACTGTCTCTTGACTATTGATGTTTATGATATAAAATTTGTCCCTTAGCCTCGTCTATCCCTATTTACATACTCTTATTGTCTTTTATGCCTAAAACAAGGGATTTGTGAGTTCTTAATGCGACTTCTAATGGTTCTTATGTGTTTTTCTTGCAGAAAAGTTAGGTTGGCATGATTTTGAAGAAAAGTTGTAGATTTTGCTGAAGCTTAAGTCATACAAGCACACTTACAAGTTGTAGCCCAAGCTAAGAGTCATAGGGTGTGGCGTAGCAAGAATAAGAGACCAAAAATTCAGAAATTTGCTAATAGAAGGTCACCCCTACGAGGCCATCCTACCAGTCATAATTTTCGTTATGACTCATATAGGTGGACTCGTAGCAGGAATCAAAGAGACAAAATGTTTGACCAAAAACCGAAGTCCAAGACAATGAGAAGAACATATGAGTTGTAGCTCAAGCTATGACTCATACCTATAGGTCGTAATAGTTTAGTCCAAGATTCCAAGAACTTGATACGAGACCCCGACTACGACTCATAGGTCATCCCACGAGTCATACCTGCAAGACTTATCATCTGCCAGCTGTCTTTTCTATGTAAATTCTAGGGTTATTTTGTAAATACTATATATAGTTTAAGTTAGTGTTTTAAAAAAATGTTCGACCAGAAGACATTTTTACAATCACCATTTGAATCATTTCTTAGTTTTTAGATTAGTTTATTATTTTCTATTGGAAAACCAATTTTGGGGATTCCAAATCTTGCCTTGTACTCATTGTTGATCAATCAAGCTTGTAGGTTTGCAAATTGTGGTGCTACCTTCTTCACTGTTGTTGGTAAAACTCTATTTTATGTCTTGTATGTGCATTTATGCTTGTTTTGCCTTAGGCATGAGTAGCTAAGCACCCACAACTTGGGGTTGTGCGAACCATGGGTAGTTGATTTGAGATAACATAGGTTTATTGCATTTCTATGATTAGGGATTTACATGTATTGTCTATTTCCCTTCATTATGATTGTTGTTTGGTGGTGGCCAACACCGAACCCCGCCTACTATCACGATTCCGACCAAGGTAGTGATGAATAGGAAAAGGGAAGTAGATTAAAGGATTTTATCTACATCTTCTCATAATCAACTGAACCTGCCAAGGGGAGATTGACTGGGACAATTGGTAATGGTTAGTTGGCACACCATTGTTGCCGACCAAGCGCCATGGTGATATTCGACCTTCACCTTCACAAAAGGGCTGGAAGAATCTAAGTTACCGTCTTGTATGCTACTCTTCAATTGTGGTTATGTTATTTAGGGTAATCGAGTCAACAAAATATGGGGAACACATTTTTCAAGTTGTCCCTAAAATTGAGTGTTTTCCCATGTTTAGAGATTTTAGTTATTGATGCTTGAAATGATTAGTAGTGAATCTTGTAGTCAAGCCTCGTATTCCCAGTGGATTCGACCATAACCTTCGGTGAGGTTAATTGCCGACAGCGACTGCTTTCTTATTGAAGCATCAACATAAAAAAAACCGGCTAGGTTTTGATTTTATTTCACTATTATTTAGTTCTAGTATTGATTACCAAAGTCTCGTATATTTTACTTTTGTTTTTTGTTTTTGTTGTTTGATTTTATTTGCAGGGTGTACTAGGTTGTATACCCAACATAAGGAGCCAAGACAATCCCTTAGCTCCACTCAATTTGGAGATCCATTGGCTACCAACAAGAATGGCTCAAGTGAATGAGCATATTGAAGTTGAGGAGTATATGAATACGAATGAGGATATGGGTAGTGAAGAAAATCCACAACAAAAGGGCAACAGGTCATAACTCAAGGACTTCAATGAAAATGCTTATGGATGAAATCAATATCGATTGAACCCTATGGCTATGGGTGTTTCCGGTGCCATAGTACTGTGTCCTTTACCAATAGATACTAAGTTCACAGTATCGATGGATTGCTCCAAATGCTACAAAACTGTGGACTCTTCACAGGGCTACCTACAGAGAATCCCTACTTTCATCTACAAAATGTGGTGTTTGTTGGCAAGAGTGTCATGGGGACACAAAACCTTTCTCTTGTTGTTGTTGGTTTAAGAAAGTTTCCACTGTCTTTAACTGGCAATGCAATTGTATGGTTGTCCGAGCTTCCTCCGGGTACTATTACAGGTTGGGCTAAGCTTTAGAGAGTATTCCTTAAAAGATATTTCCCAAGATATAAGAAGTTGAAGCTCAAGGATCAAAACAACAACTTTGAGCAATTGCTAGGTAATTCTAATAGCACAACATAGGAGAGGTTTACTAAATGCTTGAGCATAGTCCCTGATCATAAGATTGTTGATGATGCCTTGGTTGAGATTTTCTATGGAGCGTTTGATGAGAATAGTCAAGCTTGTGCCAACACAATTATGGGAGGCATGTTCCTAGACCAAATTTTTGCATTGATAGCTGCAAGGATGGAGCAAGTGGTCAAAACAAATAGAGCACGGGGTCAACGAGAGCGAGGTGTGATGAAACTTTCTTTTGCAGTAAACATCAATAATAAGCAAGCAAAGATAAATGAAGAGATCATGGAGCAACTTTCTCAACTTTGAACAAGTATGGACTTGGTTCTAAAGAAAAATCAAGTAAGTATCAAGGCAGTCACTCACCAACCTCCGAAGGATCCTACCTATGATGATCTATTCTGTGATGAGGATCCATCGTTTCTAAGCAACCAAGCAACAGTTTTCCGGAACAACCCCCAAGGGTCCAATACAGACTATTGGAGGTAAGGGTCCGGGAATCAAGGTGGGAACTTCAACCATGATGGGGTGTATGGAGATAACCAGGGTGGATACTATGAGAGAGAGAGAGAGAGAGTTCCAGACGTCGAGTGGGGAAGAAGAGAGTGCTAAAGGAATGGTCCTTATGTGCCACCTCACAATCCTGATGTCAGATCAAGCAACTCTAGGATTGAAGTAATGTTTAAAAAGTTGTTAAAGCGAGATGACCATCAAGATGAGACTTTAAAGGGAATGAATGTGGATATTTCAAGTATCAACCAAAATATAGAGTCTCAATCGGTGGCGATCAAGCATCCTGAACAATAATTTGGGGAAGTGTCGTCACAATTAAACCAACGCCAAAAGGGTACATTGCCAAGCAATACAATTCAAAATCTTAAAAACGAAGGGCATTGTATGGGCTGTGAGGCCTAAGAGTTGCAAGAGCATCGTAGATCCCCCTATACCGGTAAATATAGATGAAGTTGATGAGAAAGGACTTTGTGGTGAATTTGTGTAGAGGGAAAGATCCAAAGTGGTTGGGATGCAATAAGAAGAGGCAGGGGAGCACGAGAAATTTCAATCAATTCCCAAAACCCCTCCTCCTTTCCCTCAAAGGCTTAAGAAAAAGGAAGATGAGGGTAAATTCAAACATTCCCCTTCTAGAGACCTTAGAGAAAATGCCCGAGTAGGCCAAGTACATGTAGGATTTGGTGACCAAGAAATGCACTTTGAGCCAAGAGTTCTCACAAGAACTCCAACAATGTACTGCTATTATGAACAAATGCCTTGTACGAAAAAGAGAGGACCCCGGTGCATTCACCATTCCTTGCACAATTGGTGTTGTTGAGTTTGCAAGAGCATTGTATGACTTAGAAGCGAGCATCAATTTAATGCCTCTTGCTGTATTCAAAAAGCTTGGCCTTGGTACTCCTACCCTGATAAGAATGAGATTGCTTATGGTAGATCGAACCATTAAAAAGCCGAAGGGAATACTTTTGAATGTGCTTCTTAAAGTTGATAAATTCATCTTTTCGGCGGATTTTGTGATCCTTGATTGTGAAGTTGATTTTGAGGTGCCCATCATCTTGGGGAGACCATTTTTGGCTACTTGGAGAGCCTTAGTGGATATGGATTCAGGTCAATTGCGGTTTAGCATTAATGATGCAAAGGCCGTGTTTGATATTTGCCAATCCATGAAATACCTGAATGAGTACAAGAGTGAGTTGTGGACCCTTGATGATAGTTGATAAAGGATAATGACAAAATCGAGCCGCGACATTAAACAAGGCGCTTCTTAGGATGCAATCCAAGCATTTTTTATAATTTTTGGCGTGTTTTAAGTGTTTTTCATTGCTTAGATTCTTAGGTAGAAGGTATGAGTTTGTTTTTATGTTTAAAGACATTGGTTCAGTTGTAATATTTTTGGAATTGTGTTTTAAGATTTGGTTTGCAGGTGAAAATTGAAGAACTGAAGATCTGAAAAATGGCACTTGGAGCAGCCTCTATGATCAGGCCTATGAGTCATAGTCCTCACTACGCCTCCTAGTCAAGCATCATAGAGGGAATCAGTGAGTATTAAAAATTAGCATTTACACTACAAAGCTAACCTTACGATTCGCAGAGTCTACTATGAGTCATAAGAGGGGTTCATAGTGTCCAAGTATGGATTCTGAATTTTAGCAAGTATTAGGGCTGTTATGAGACTTGGATCTATGAGTTACAGGATGACCTATGACTCGTAGTCGGGTTCTCATAGCCCCGATCAACGGATTTTCAATTTGAACTCGATTTGCTTTTGTAAGGAGTCAAAATAACATTTGATCCCTACTATCAATTATAACCCTAAAGGTCGATGGATTCCCCAAATTCACTTTGTATTCAAAGATTCTGATGAGGTCGTTATTCTTACGGTTTTCGGCATGGTTTTGAATTTCCTTTGCTTCAGTTTACTTCTCCAATCATTTGGTAAGCTCCAGGGTTCAATTTTACAATATTTTGTGGTGAGTTTGTTCCCTATATGAGTGTGTGCTGAGTTTGAACATGTGAAATCATGCCATATAGTGATTATTGAACTAGACTTGTAACCTAGGGTTTTTAGGCTTTGACGAGTTGAGTTGTGAATCGAATCATGTTGAAATTCTTGATTGGATGATGGTGAATGTGAGTGTTATGATTCATGGGATGTATTGTGTGATTATTTCCCACTCATGGTCTAAATTGTTGTCGAAATTGGAATCTAGGAGGTGTGGGTATAATACTTATACTTTAACTTGTGGGATTTGATTGAATTGATATGATTGAAAATTGCATCCCTTGGAATGTTTTGCAGTTATCAAGTATGAGTTTGGAAAGTATATTGTTGTCGATGTGCTTAACGTAGTGTGTAACTGGTTTTGACTCTTATGGATGATGGTCGTCTTGAATTTCTGATGTTAGTATGGAAGTGATTATCTGCCATGTATTGTATATTGCTCGTATGTACCAAATTAGTTTGAACTATGTGTTTAGTTTGTGCTTGTTGTTAGAAAATCATAAGCACTACTGGTGCCTTTTGTTTTAAGCTATGAGTTACTCCTACAACTTGTAAGCTCCCCTACGAGTCGTAGTGGTCCCTTGTAGAAAGCATTAGTCACCTGTGGTTTCTTCATATTTCCCATATGAGACACACATACTATTCTTAGTACTTCCTATGACTCGTAGGGGGTTTCATAATCTTGACTCAATTGTCAAAAATGTCTCTGAAGTTTGGTACAAGGCCAAACTACGACTCGTAGGCTCCTCTACGAGTTGTAACTGCCACTTGTATCTGAGGTCATATTGAATTTCAGTAAGTTATACTATTACAGCGAAGTCTGTAAATGACTTGCAGGTCGCATTACGAGTTGTAACTGCACTTGTGTCTGCAACACCTTCTACTGCATCAGAAGTTTTTTTGCTTTTGAATTTTCTTTTTCTTTGTGTTTTGTTTTTTGTTATGTGAGTTGCTAGTTCATGCATCTTAATGATCACATGGGTTATAGCTTGGTTTGTGGATAAAATGCCCCCAAAGGACAAACGAGCAACTCAAACACTCCAACATAGTTGATGATGATCCTCCAAGACTGAGCAATCTGAGGGCTCTATAGAAGTGTAGACCCTAAAACCAATAAACCTTAGACATGGGCGCTTGCAGCAGAGATGCCCATGGAAGTTAGCAGTTCCTCCCAATCCGAAGAGGAGGAACAACAGGGTAATGGGGATGGGTTAGATAGCTGCCTACCATAAATGACTACCTCACACTTAGGATCGAAATCGGAGCCGGAGAGCACCTCCTAAACCTAGCAGGAGGAAGTCCTGTCCTAACCCCCGGCCGACCGCAGATGGTGTCTCCTAAAGATGAAGGAGATATATGATCAGGGTTTAGAGCCCAAGGGATAGGGCATACCATTGAGGCAATTTTATGAAGAGTCACGACTGAACAACTCGGGGTTGGATAAAGTGCCTGGGCTAGATACAAAGTTATACAGATATGGGCTACGATGGACCAAACAGCAGCTGGGCAAATATGGCCCATTCTTAGTTTGTGAGTTTTATGAAGCTTATCTTATTTTACTCCACCAGGGATTGCCGAAGAACAAGAATTTGATTGACCAGCCAAGGTTACAGGTTCTGTCAGTTAGGGGTAGGAGAACTTCCATTTTAGAGAAGACCATTCGCTGGGTTTAGCTTTGGCCCAATTATAGAGTACCCCAGTCTACCAAAGAATATGATGGACGTATTGATAAGATGAGGAGAGTAGTGACTGGCAAGAACATCAAGGCCATGACGGAGCTTCTATAGTTGATTGCTAGCCATATTTGTGAGGAGGGCTTCGAGCCGACGTGGGTTACAAACCACGTTGATCCTATAGTGAAGGACCATCTCTCCTTTCGAGCCAAGTTTTGGTGGTCCATTATCTGTTGGTGTATCAGGCCCACTTTCATGAATAATGTGATCACTTTGGAGTGGGCTGTGTTATTAGCCAACATCTTAGCTGGTTATGAGATAGACTCGGGCCATATCATCTCGGAGCAGATCTACAAGGTAGTTGTCCAGACGAAAACCTCACTGCTATTTCCTATTTTGCTTCATTCTTTGTGCAGTGCAGCGAGTGTGCCTATTGACCCCCTCTGGGACCAGCACATAGAGGCCACAGGCACTATGGATCCCAGCCTGATAAAGGCTGACGAGAACCCAGTGGCCTTACCTCGAGCAGCTCCTCCTATTTTAGAGTTATTCCCAGTAGAGCCTCCGACTCAAAGTACACCCCCAGTTGCTACCGGCACTACCTCAATTGCTATAAAGCCCATGCCAGCTGTGGAGATTGAGTCCACACCATCCTCCAGTACGCTGGTACCAGCAGAAGCTTCATTACAGGTTGACCCTCTTATTTTTGCTATTGCTTTTGAAGCTTTGTTACGCAGGGTGGCTACAGCAAAGTCAAGATTACAGGCTCTATATATACGAGTCAGACCTTGGGTTGACCAAACATTACAGGACTCCGAGGAGAGAATGAAGACATTTACCCATATATTGGTAGATGAGAGAGTCAGAGAGTTGGATGCTCAAGTTGATGCATTTGAGGTGAGGGTCCACCGAAGACTTGCTGACACGAGTGTTGTGGCCAAGGAGTTAGCCAAGTTTAATGGAGAACTTTAATAAATGTTGGCAGCTCTTGTTGCAGCCCCAGAGGCGGCACCGACAGATGATGAGGCATTCGAGTGGCTAGTCGACCATCCGAACATCCATGGGAAGAGGCCCCTTAGCATGATAATGACCTAGAGCTGGCCCTAAAGAGGCCAATTCCGGGGGAGGACCCCATACCAGAGGAGGTTGTGTAGGAGTCGCTATTGTTGGTGGCTATTCTGAGATATCTGAAGTAGCACACCCTATAGGGAGAGAGTACTTTCAATACTGCTATAGAGAGGTTGATGCCCTAGGACGCCACAAATTAGCCAGAGATCGGTGTTTGATACACTATGATGTTTGACTTCTTTTAACACCAGTTCTTATTTTTTCATAATGGATATTTTGTTCTGTTATTAAACAATCTTTTTATTAGGTTGGTTCTTGAATGTGTTTGAATATTTCTAGTTTGGATGTTTTTTTACTTATACTTTGGATGATAATTTTTTGTTTTCAATGTGTGTATGTATATTTTTCTATATTATCATGTCTTATTTTCATTCTTGTCTTTACTTTGAGGACAAAGTATCCTATTCTGGTGGGGTGTGGGAAGTTATGGATTAAGGTGTAGTCTAAGTAGCCTCAAGTACATAACTTCTCATATTTTTTATCCCAAGGTTTTCTTGCCATGCTTCTTTTTCCTTGTGGATATTTACTTTTCTATTGATCCGACATGTTGAGCTAGCGTAGATAATGTGTAAATTTTGTAGTAGTATTATCTATTGGCATATACATAATTTTTATATGTGTATTTAAATGTTTTGATAAAAAATTAGGTATCCTCAAAATTTTTGAGGTTGTGGTTGTTGATGTGTTGATACATCTTTGATTATCTGGCAATGTTTGTTCTGATAGTGTGAAGGTAAGCTGAGATGAAAGCATGACCTGTGAGTCTGTACTAGAATGTGGATGCAGTTGAAATGTGTGTTGTGAGCTTATTTTGCTGCATTCATGCATCTTGTATGGATCTACAACTTGCCTTGTTACTTTAAGATTGGTTTGGTGATGTGTTGGATATGGAAAGGATCGTAAGCCTTTGTTATTTGAGTGAAACCACTTTTGGCCTACATGACCCACAAAATAAGTTAGTGAATACCTTGTTCCAACTTTTGGAGCTTCTCATGTACTCATTCTTTCTTGATACTCTGCTGACTTAACCTTGTTTGATGAAATATCTTTATATTGGCCTTGGTCTATCATTGAATATGTGAACCTTGATTGAGGCCAAAGGCCTAAGTTGAGTGTGGTTGCAGTTGGTGTCCCTGGTTTGAAGCATAGATATTATGCACTTCACCTGAATCTAAAAGCCTAAGTTGAGGGTGGCGATTATTGTGGTAAATTAATAATAATAAGGTTATTAGTTGGGAAATCGACAAAGAAATGAAAAGTATGAATCGAGTGAAGAAAAATAAAAGAAAAGTGCTTGAGTTGAGAAAAAGTAGCAAAAATGAGTTTGAAATCGAGGTACAGCTAAAAAAGAGAAATAAAGCACTCGAGAAAAGTTCAAAATAGGAGAGTAATGGTGGATTGATTAAAAAGGGTTGGATTATGAAAGTAAAAAGTGTTGGTAAACATGGTTCAAGGATAGCTTCTAGTCACTACTTCTCCAAAATATGATACCAAAGCACCCTGGACCTATGTTACAAGCCTATAAATCCTAAAGTGATCCAACTCTACTTTATCACCATGCCAGAAGATGATTATAGAGGCAAGCCTATGGAGTTATTCAATATGCATTGAATTTCAATTGTGAGAGTGACAATGCTTCCTCAGTCCCTGAGTTTTAAATTCTTTTGAGTGAGTATGAGGTACTTCTTTCCAATGAGGGCATTCGCACTACTTGATTAGCATAAGACTATACCAGTGATTGTGGACGGTCGATGCTCCTTATCTTGTCATAGTTGGATTTCCAGGTTTCTCATTGTGTTCTTCTTTGCTTACTAACTTTGCAATCCTTGTTTGAAAATAGTAGTTGGGCACCTATATCAAAGGTGTTATAGTATATAACATTAGTATAGCTGCTATATATTTATCTTTGTCTGCGCAGATCAATTTATCGCTTGAGGACAAGCAACAATTCTAAGTTGAGGGTGTTGATATATTGTCTAAATACAACACATATGATGCCTAAAACAAGGGATTTTGTGAGTTTTTAATGCAACTTTTCATGGGTTTTATATGTTTTTGTGTTTATCTTGCAGAAAAGTTAGGTTGGCATGATTTTGAAGAAAAGTTGCAGATTTTGCTATAGCTTAGGACATATGAGCACATTTACGAGTTGTAGCCTAAGCTACGAGTCGTAGGATGCGTCATGGCAAGAATCAGAGGCAAAAAATTCAGAAATCTGCTATGTGAAGGTCAACCCTATGAGGCCATTCTATGAGTGGTAAGTTTCACCACAACTCATAAAGGTGGACTCGTAGTAGGAATCAGAGAGCCAAAATATTGGACAAAAAACTGAAGGCCAAGACTATGAAAAGAATATATGAGTCATAGCTCAAGCAACGACTCCTATATATGGGCCATACAGGTTTATTCCAAGATGCCAAGAGCCTAATATGAGCCTCGACTACGACTTATAGGTCATCCTATGAGATTTATCAGCTGTCAACTGTCTTTTCTATGTAAATTCTAGGGTTATTTTGTAAATACTATATATAGTTTAAGTTAGGGTTTTA